>VZTL01023736.1:0-27890 GCA_013400535.1 Scopus umbretta | reverse complement strand
GCCCGTCCCTTGTGCCGAGGGGCTCTTCGGTCGGGCCGCCACCCCGCCGAACGGGGCAGGCATTTTCCCTTCACCTTTCGGGGAGCGTCGCTTGCCGCCTCCTCCCGAGGCGTCCGCCGTTGTTTTATTTCTCAGTTGAAAGCGGTCGCTGCTGTTGTACAGTCTTTACAGCTGGGGGGATTTTTTTTTTTTCCTGGCTGCGCAAGCACAAGCTTTAACGAACCATCGGAGCTGGTAATGCTTTAATCTGGGCCCTGTTTAGGTCCTGTGACCCGCTGGGGATGAACTGTCATGCTGAATATGGATGACGGTGTTGCACAGGCTTCACGTCTCGATAAGGGCATAGAATATCTACTTAGCTATCATAGCAGTGGAGACTAGATATTACTGAAGGGGAGCTAAGCTGTACAACTGCTTTCTGTACTGGTCTGAGGGGGATGCTTTGCAATTTTAAAAAAATTGTTTATGCACATCGAACGGTACCTTCTTCATGGGCTCCAGGATTGCAGAAATATCATGATTGATTTTTTTAAACATATGTACTTTTAAACTGAAGTGTGGGAGGTCTCTTGCAACCTAAATGAGTCTGTGTTTCTCTGTTGTCTGTACTTTTAATTAAGGAACTGTTGTTTTGGACTTTGCCTAACTTTGGGCTATATGCAGGGAGGGAGCAACTCCAGTCCAGATAACTCCACCAAAGGAAGCTGAAAACATGTGCTGGATTTTTTTCCTTCTATAGAATTTTTGAAGCAGTATAGGCCAAAAGGGTTTTAAGACTAATATATTCCACAAAATTAAAATTCCTGCATGCTTTTAGGCAGATGACAGTGTATAATTAGAGCTAGATCAAACTTGCTGCTGAGATACTTCTGCTGAAAAAGCCTTTTCAGAAGAATTAGCATATACTTTCCGTTCATGTAGTTGTGTTAACTGGGGGACCAGGAGGGGGAGGGGGAAGCCAAAATAGGTTTGCAAAGTGGGAGCTTTATTTTCATGCTTGACTCTTTGCTATTTCTAAACAACAGTTTGACCTTGAACTATTTTTTCATTTCCTTTGTTATTAAGAATTTAGCTATGTATACCAGCCATGCTATGCAAATGAAGAAGTTGAACAATGGTAGTTAACTATGACGCATTGAAGCTAATACTGGCTACTGGCTATGTCTTTTATGACTTTTTGCTTATTAGAAGCTGTGGAGTGTCTATGTACTTTGCTTTTTATTGTTACAAAATGGGATAATGATTCTTTGCTACGTTCTGTGAGACAGCCAGTAGCTATATAACTGATGATACTTTTAAGTAGTTATGATGCCTTGGGCTAATGAAAGCACTCTTGTCTGGTACTGTAAGTGTTCTAGTTGCATTCATAAACAACTACTGATAAGGGAATGTTAATTTTGGCATTTTTATTGGCTTTTTACTACTGTTTGAGGTGATGCTTCATTTGAAAGATATTTCGTGTATATATATGATTCCTCAATCTTTCAAATTCTTGGAATCGCTGTATTTCTTAGGCCTTTCAGATAGTTAGAACATGAAATTTAACAAATTGCAGAGGAGTAAGATCTTGAATCTTATATACTGTATAAATATTATGCCCTTATTTTCACCATTCCTGAGTTGATCTAATGACCTTTAGCAACAGTTAAAGAGCTGCTTCTATCTGTGTTTCCCATGATGGCACTTAGAACCTACTTGCTAGAAACCCATGTCTCTGAAGCACTCTATTTCTGTTTCCCTTTATTAAATGATACTTCTGTTGAGAAAATTATCCCTATGGGATTAATTCCTTCCCCTTAATCTCTTAATGGAGTGGGGTGAGGATGCAATGCCTTAACAGTGCTAACTGCAATATTCTCTCAAATGCTTTGCTGACTTGTTACAGCAGCATATGCAAGGTTATTCTGCTTTCTTACTTGCAAAAACTACTCATTGCCTGTGTTTCTCAAATCTGCCTTCTAAGAAATTCAGTGTAATAGATTGGTAAGCAAATATTTGCACTGTGCTGCTAGAGCAAGTGAACTTTTGTTTTGCTGTGTAAAATAAGCCTCAGTTCTACAGTAACCCGTCCTCACTAAAGGATGATGAGTAGAGAAATCTACCACTTAGCTTTCAGAATTTTAATAATTAGATAGTAGACAACATAAGAGGTAACGGAGAATATGGAGTTTTAAAATGTCTTTCAGTATGTCTCTTGGAGATTGGCGGAGTATGTCTCCCGTAACTTACCTTGTTAGATAATGACATCTGTCATGGTTTTCAGGCCACAGTCTGATGATTACTGAAAACAACATCAACTAGAACAATTCTGGTAGATGTAATTACTGAGAAAGAGCTTGTCCAAATGAAAACTCTGACAAGTCAGAAAACTTTTTATGTATAGTGTGAATTGTCGCAGACTTAAGTAATGGAGAGTTCTGGGGAGGAAAAAAAAAAACAAACAAAAAAAAACCCCAAACCACAAACCATGCTTCTGTTTTTTGTTTGGTGGTTGCATTTTGGTTTTTTTGTTTGGTGTGGGTTTTCTTGTTTGTTTTTTTTTTTTTTTTTAATATTTTGTGTCTGAAGGAGTCCTTACTTCTACCAAAAGGTACTTGCGGTATTCCTAAATTAGCTAGTTCAGGTGTTGCAAAAGCATAGATGTAAAAGTGTAGAACTGACCCAAATCCTCTGCATAACCTAAAACACTTCAGTGCATGCTTGCATTGAGTTCTGTTCTGTTGTTAGGTTGTTTGTTTTTTTTTCCCTTTAAACAGTTTACTTCAACTTCGATCTGTGGTGACCAGACCAAAGGGTAAGGCAGTCCTGAAAGAAGTGGTTTGCTAGTACAGGCAAGGAGACCTCGCACAGGGTCATAAACTAAAGGGTTACATTTCTTATAAAGTTGCCTCTGCAACTCTCTGGGTGTTGTGCTTTGTTTAGCTTTGCCTCAGTACACTAAACACATACAGGAGAAGCGATTACAGTCTCTAACTATGAAAGAAGGATAACCATTGTGATAGCGTTACATCTGCCTGCTGTGCCTTGTGCAAGTCACAGCTGGTGTGGGGAAATGTGCGATCGGTTTCTGATGATTTCATCACTTTGGGAGATTTAGATCAACTGATTCAGATCCTGTCAGCTGGTGCTCCTGCACTGGCAAAGGGTGTCCAGGATCTGCAACATTATCAGTAGAAAACGTCTTAAATAACTAGTGAGAGAGGATTCAGCATGTGCTCTATATCCAAGCAACTGTTGATCTGTCATGGGCTTTCATATTTACTACATGTGCACTGAATTAGTAATTACAAATTTCAGATCCATGCTTTGGATCTGAAAGAGAATGTATTGGTGCAAAAATGGAAATATTAAAGCATAACTTAAACTGTCTTCAAAATCTATACAATGCACGTAATTAAGTTCTCTTTTGAGAGGGATGAGGGCCAAGGGGAACAGTTTTTGGTACTGAAATAGTAAGATTACTGTGCAGAATTCGCCTACACAGGATGTTCCAAGTGAGGGCAGCTCTGTCTTCCGCGTCAGCAGATATTCCTCTTGTGCTTCATTCCAGACAAATGCAGAGGCATGGGTTGCTACTGAGGCATTGGAGGGCGCAGGAAAAAGTATTTGTGGGACGGGATGGGAGTGTTGAGGAGGAAGGGCAGGCTGCTCTGCTGCAGCTGCTGTCACATCTGCCTTCACGCAGTGATCATAACTCTTGGCTTCTGAGGGAAGGGCAAGAGTGAATTTGCTCCCTAAGCCTGTATCTGGTCCCCTGTGTACCAACTTTTATCCAGTAAGCTTCCAAAAGCCCCAAATATTTGGAGTTTTTGGCTTATATTTAGTCATGGTGCTTTTCTTAGCAAAAATGTTTTACTATATTAAGTGTTTGAAGAAGAGCTGTGTAACTGTTGTAGATTCTGTAGAACACTTGTCTTGCACATTTTACTCTTGTGAGTCTTATTTCATACATATGTGATTTAAAGGTAGAAGTGGGTTGAAGCTGTTGAAAGGAAATTTAATAGCAAAACTTAAAGGGGAAGAAGGGGTCTTTGCCCCAAGGTTTCTGTTGGGGGTTTACCAGCAAATCTAGTTCTGGGCTTGAGGACAGTGGAGCAGTGGAAGATAACATGACCTAGCCGCTGAAATTTTAACTAGTTTACAGAAGGCTAAGAAATTGCGTTAGGCCACCGTTGCATTAGGTGTGTCACAAATACAGAAGGATAAATCGGAGAACATGCGCTTCTTCCTTAAATACAACTGAAATATTCAATGAAACAGCAGATCACCATATAGAATGAATGTAGTGCAAAAAGGCAGCTGGATAATATTAGTCAGCATAATAATGTGATCATCAGTCTTCAGCGTCCTATGTGGTCAAGGGCGTTGGATGTTTTTCTGTGGATGTCATGAGAAGGAAAGTTTTGAGAGCCCGAAGAATTTGTTAGCTATTAGCATCTGCAAAACTCATCCCAGAAGGGGGAGAAAAAGTGTGAAAGGCCTTCTTTGAAATAAATTGGTTGATGGAGCTAGGCATGAACGCTGCATATGAATGGGGGCTAAGAAGGGCAGAGATGGCGACTGAGGGACTTTTAAAGGGAGAAAAAATAATTATTGCAATGGTAGCTGTAGGGGATAGAAGTGTCTAGTGTATTCCTCTATCAGCAGAGAACTGAAGAATGTGCATTGAAGTCCTGTCAATAACTGTGTAAATACATATTTTGTTGAATTAAGGCAGGAATGTTCAGAATTTTCATCTCAAAGCGGGAAAAGCTTGATTACTTTAAAGAGATCAGTGTACTTCCCTATTACATAGGCCTGGTCCCTAGAGCATTCCTTCTGATACTGTTTAGTTACAGCTAACATCTTTATTTGTTAATTTGTGGGTCAGAGCACCTTATTTTTAACCAAACTGTGCATATATCACCGAGTCGATTAAAAAAAAAAACAAACACCAAAACAAACAAAAACCTAGCATAGGAACATAAATCTCTTCTGAGGGTGAGGAAGGAAAAATGGAAGAGATGCTTTAGAAGCTCTAAATGACTAATCCCTTCAGTCCATAAAACCGTGATTATGACAAGCTGATCTAAACTGAAAATCCTCTTAAATTTTACGATAAAGGTTACATGCATGTTTTGGGAAAAATAAATGTTTGCAGTGAAGTTTGTGAATGTGTAATGGTATTTTTTTTTCTTTAATAAATCAATATCTAGTGGCACCTTGGCGAAAGCTGTAGTCTAACTGCCACTTCAGTATCTAGTGGTGGTTAAAAGTATCTTGGTGTAATCATTAAAAGCCCAGTTGTATTTAAAAATGAGCCCTCAATAACAATGCTGCATAGACTTGGAAAGGGATGAAAGTTGCTGGGTTAATCTCAGGTATCACTCAAAAAAAATCAGTGATGAGGATGTCATATACACATACTTGATCTGAAAAGAAAGAAAACAGGAGGTTCCGTAAGTTGAGCTTAAACAAACAAAAAACCATATACCTGTAAACTTTTTGACTATGGGTCGGTGAACTGATTCTGTGTAATGTTTTCATTAAATAGTTTAGGAAGTAATAAATTTTATTTGCAGGTGTCCTCTAATTCATCACTATTCTTTGTACTGCCTTTTTTTCAGAAGGGACAGCGAAAAGGTTAAAAAGAAAATGTCACTTTCTACAATGAAATGTCTTTCTAGGCCTTGCTATCATTGAAAGCATTACGACTTTGAGGAAGAATTTTCATGAAACTATAGAATTTCTATAGTCAGTGCAATAGATGCTGCAATTTGCTATTGCTTTAAAACATTATCTCTTTAGAACACCTAGATATTTTTCTGCTTAATTGTTCGTCTTTGTATGTTGTACCTTCTTTACCTAGCACCATTTAATCTAGAGGAATAAAGGCATTTAAGAGATTAACTGCATCGTAGGTCTATCAAACTCCCCCATCTTTTCCCAAAACTCTTCAAGGTTGACTGTCGGGGGGGAAAACAACTAGGAGCTGTGAGATGTGGTTGAAACATTTGAAAGACCAATGAGCAACTATTTTGACTTCTATTACAGCAGACTGATAAAGTTAACTAGGGCTGCCTGTATTTCTGCTGTAGGTGAACAGAAGTACAATCTTACTGTTTCAACTTACATTGAGCGAGTTTAGGTATGCTGACATATGTTATCCTTTCAGGTTAAATAGGGCTGTTCTGCCATCCCCTTATGAAATTTCTGTCTTTATACAACTTTTCGGTGCGTGTGTTTTCAGCCTTGCATGTAAAACTAGCTGTGTGAATCAGAGCAGCTGGGTGGGATTTTGACGAGCGCACTCTGGAAAAAGCATCTACTGTGACCATCTCGTTTTGCTTATGTAAGAAAAGTGCGGTCACATGTCCACAGCAAAAATGTGTGCAGTTCCTAATTTGGTAATGCATTAATAATCTTCAGCTTGTTTGAGTATAACAGCAATTAAAACCAATACAATGTAGCTGAGTTCCTTTTCCAAGTGGATTTATTTGGTTTGCAGTTTCTCTCTTCATCAAGACTGAGAAAATAGTTTGTTTTCTACTTGAAGCTATTAAGGTCTGTCGTCATTACAGGAAAAAAAAATAACCAAGTAGAGTGCGGATAGGGATTGTGCAGGCATCTTCCCGCTGCCCTTCACCCTCTTGCATGTGACCCATAACTGATCACTGTCACGTTTATTCAGTTTCTTTTCTCTCAGCTGTTCTGTTTACTGATAGCTTTTTAACTGTGACAGAAAAAAAAATCTAATAATTTTGCAAGAAGAAAAAAATGACTTGCAGACGTTACTTCTGTCCCTTAATTACGGAACATGACTGAAGTAGTGGTGCAACTCTAGATGAACCTATTAGTCTTCAGTATAAAGCCGTAGAGTCCATTCACTGTTAGGAAAATGGTTCCATAATGTGTTATGTTCCACTAATGAATGTTCCAAACTGGCAGTGTGTCAGGGCTGGTTTTTAGGGGTTTTTGGTTTTGTTTTGTTTTTTCTGGTTTTGTGTTGTTTTGTTTTTAATAGAATGAATCCAAATACTTAAGTGATCGGTTGAGAACCGTTGGAAAGAAAGAATGTGGGTTCAGATCAGGTCACATCTGAGCCATGCCAGTGCCAACTTCCCAGAGATTTTTAGCAAGAGCTAACCTGTAAGGACTGTCTTTATTCTACAGGTGCCCTGAATTCTCTGCTGCTGCCCTTTGCTGAGACAACAGGTTGTTAAATACATTCTTTGGTGGAAAAAAACCCTTTAGCATTCCCTTGCTGTGAATGAAGGAATTGCTACCATAGTTAAGGTAAATGCCAATAAATTGTTATAGGTGGCGGATGCCCTCCCTTTTCTACTGGTGAAAGGCTAAAAAAGGAGCTGTAGTACACTGCTTCTATTGAAATAGATATTAAATTAAACAGTCTGCCCACCCTAACGTTTCCTTGGTGATAAGGTAGTTGTGATAACTAACTTTATGTGGGATATTGAAATCAATGCATTTAAAATGCCTTTTAAAAAAAATCTTTTTCCGTTCCAGTTTCTTGAAGGAAAGTCAGCAAGGGTTATTGTGGAAACTAGTACTATTTTTCCATTGTCCTTTTCCTGTTAATCAGTACATAGCGCTACTATTAGGTCACAGGAGTTCTCCTACCCCAGGATTCGTTTGCTGGAGGAACTGGGAGGGAGCCAATCACGGTTCCCAGGGTCTGAGCTGGCAGGCCTTGCGTCCAGTCTCAGCTAGCCCGGAGCAAATGTTACTTCGGTTTGTGCCAGCTGGCCCTGGTCTGTGGGGTGGAGAATGCTGGACCGCAGAAGGAGCAGCATATGAAATGGCTATTCTGTCTCTATACTTGTAGGGAGATTTCTGCCCCTTCTGTGCTGCAAGAATGGGGCTGAATCCATTGAGTGTTAATGACAAATTAAGCCTCACTTTTACTGAAAACAGGAGTATTAGAAATATCTTTACAAGTGTTACTAAATACCTGTTTTTAAAAAGTCTGTTGATTGAAAGCAACATCCCTCTTTACTTCACGTAGATGGAAAACAATACAGATATGCTTAATATTCATTGCTTACTTTCCAAGGTTTGTATGATAAACAGATCTGCAGGTGGGAAAACGAGGGTAGAGGTCTACACATTTTCAGTTTTTTGTATGTGTGAATTGGCTGAGAGCCTGTAGGCAACTGATAACTTTGTCTCATAGGAACAGATGGAGAGGTGACAGGAGAGAAAGAGGAGGCAGCATGGTGGCAAGTGCTACCCTGGATTGTAATTTCAAGTCCATTTTAAGTAACATGCCTCTAGTGTATGTACATTAAAACAATACAAAACAAAAACAACAAAAAAAAAACCCCAAACCCACCCAAAACACCAATCCCCCCAAAACCCAACCAAAAAAAGCCCCCAGCAGCCCTTCTTGGCAGTACTAATAAATACTAATAAACTAATATGTTTTTTTTTAAACCTATACAAAACAGTACTCCAGGTATGTGACAAGGAAGCGTGCTAGAATAAAGAGTACCCAACCACTTTTCCTCTAATACCTTAGTTGGAGCAGACCTGTAGCGCTTCTCTGAACCCATACGTTTGGACAGCATTTGTCTGTCACAGGTTGATTACATAGAGCCAATGCTCACATTGTAAGCTTCTCTGTTAGAAAGTGCTCATTCTTTAGAACATGGAAATGGCTGAATTGCATTATGCTGAGATTCTCATTAATCTAATGAGGGTGCTTATCTGGAGGATGCTGGACTGGTTGTCCATTAAGTGGTCTGTTTAGCCCCGTAATTTGCATTTGAAAGTGGCCATAAGTAGATGTTTCAGGGAAAGTTGGAATAAAGCAAACGCTTGGCCCTCTTTTCCACCTCCCTAGCTTCCAAATATTTGCAGCTCAGGGAATTCCTGCTCTGGCTTTTCTGTCGAGAAACTTGCAGTGGATCTCTCTAATGGTATTTTTTCAGTGTCCCACTGAAACTATTTTTGAGTTTCAAGTGTCCTTTGGTAGGAAATTCTATCACTTGTAGAACTTCTTAATTTTACTCTTGAAACTAGCTTCTGCTAGTTTCACGTAGTGGCTCTGGCTTAGATGGGAGTAAACCGTGAAGAGTTTGCATCTCCTCCTCCTCTCTCCGTCATTTGTAGTCCTCTGTGACTTCTTTCTGGCTTTTTTTACAGACTGAAGAACTCAGCCCTCCTTGGTTGTTTCTCGTGTGGAAGCACTTTCATATCTTTGATCATTGTTTATGGTCCTTCTCTGAACATTTAAAAAAAAATATACTTTGGGAAGTTGAAGGGAACAGAAGTGCAGTGTTATGGTGTAGATGTACTATTGGTACTGTACTGTTCGTATGATACTATAATAATGTTTTCTGTTTTGTTCTCTGTTCCTTTCCTCGTAATTCCTAACACTTTGTTTGGTTTTTTCCCTGGCTACCAAGCAGTAGCCAGCAACAATACCAATCTTGAATTGTTCTTGTCACTAATCAGAATTAATCAGTACTTCTTTTACCTTTTTTTAAGCAGTATCTGTTTTATTATGTGGTGTACTATTCATGCTGAGGAAAGTGTAACATGGAATCCTGTGGCATATGTATAAAGCCATATGTGTAACCAATAAAATACTCCTGTGTGACAATATTGAAAACATATTCAGGGTCTGAGTACGTTAGCACTTGAGAATCTGAAAGACTTGTATTGCAGCAGTATGTTGTTCCTTAAAACAATTACCAGAAGGGCTATAAAACTTAAATGTTAATATAATCAAATTAAAAGCAACTAGTGTTGGAGGGAAACAGTGAACAATTACAAAGCCTTAAACTGTTCGTCATATTAAACGTCTTTACTTGTTGTATAGCCAACATGGGAAGGTTGGTGGCACGGGAGAAACCTGACTGGTACAGTGTGATAAATGTGTGATTAAGTCTAGCTCTTCCTTTGCACGTGGGCTGTTTCAGGACAATTCCTTGAGTCTTGGGTAAATTCTTGAGTGATAGCAGTCGGAGCCAAAAGTAATTAGGACAAAAATCCAGCCTCATTGTATGTAAAATTGAAAGGAAGAACTTTGACTACTATATTTTTCTGCTTTCTTTGCCTCAAACTGATAACTTCATAGTAAATTGTGCAGAACTTGTCAAAACAGAACATTTGTTTAGAGGAAACAGAACTTCAGCTTCCTTATGAATTTGATTTTTTTTTTTTTTTGTAACAACAGTGAGAAAATATTTCTCCTTACCAACACAGTATGCTTTTCTATATAGATGTTTACAAAAGTATGTATGGCAACAGTGTTGTTAACTACAAAGTTTGTAACAGAGAGTGTGGTAAATAGGCGTAGTCCGCAACCTGAGGGAACCTGTTAAATGTTTTGCATGATTGGCATTTTTCCTGGTTGACCAATCAACTTGTTTTGAAGAAGAGTCCTTTTACAGAAATTTGTGTGGGTGGGAATTGAAAAGGACACTGAATCTAAGTAAGGAATTGAAAAGCACTTGTGGAATCTGTATTCTTTCAGAAAAGGGAAGCCTTAATCTGTAGATGAAAATACTTTGTGTGTGTGGTGCTTTGTGTGACCTTACTTAGGATGTTGCCTTTTGTTTTTCTATGTGCAGTCTGGTACTTGACTGAAGTAGTTAATCACGCCATTGTGAAGTAAGGGGGAGTTAGTTGCGCTTTCATCGATGCAATACATCACGGCCGAGTCCTAAGAACTTTGCCTACTTGCAAGAAGATGTTCGCTCCCTCTCAGTGATGGAAAGTTAAATTTGGAAATTCTTCAAAGTGTATTTTTGTTCTTCAGCTATATTGGAGATTGTGACTCAGTAGACAGGGATCAGGTATGAGAAAGCAATTCTTTATGTAAATGACATATAAGTTTGCTATGTTGTGATGAAGTATTACTAGTGTCCTAGTCATGTTTTTGAAGATAGTTGTAATCATGTTTAATACAAAATCTACTTCAGATGTAGATCAGTTTATTTTTTTTTCTTTTTCTAGTATTGTATATACTTCTGTGTGAGACATAATATATATATAGCGGCAATAATAATTTTCTGAAGAGAAGAACCCAACCCTATAACTTAATATATAATAAACGACAGTAAGTTTTTAATATGAAAATATGATGGACATTTTCAGTTGTACATAGGATTTCTAGCTTTTGGTTTATTGTTACAGAAGTAACAAGAAAAATAAAACTAATTAAAAAAAAAAAAAAGAATTGCTAACAGTGCCTGCTGTCTTGTTGTGTAGATTTGCCAAATAAAATTGAACGCTGTGTAAGTCACAGGCTTAAAAATTCATTTTGAAAGTTCAGAAGTGGTAACAGTATATCTCTGGGTGATAGCAGTAAGCATTTTGAGATTTAACATTTGAGCTTGAGCTGTAAATTCATATCGACTCTGGAACGTGTATTTAAAATAAGCTTTCCCACAGAAGACCTTAAAAACATGTCCTTTGGCCTGTTGGCAGGAGCATAACTTCCTGTATATTCCAGTAATATTATAAACATTATTTGGAAGCAGATACTGCCAATACAAAATAGAAAATACTTTTGTTGACGCTAGGGCTGGTATAACTTAAATATAATGAACTTAATTGTCTTGGATAACTTTGTATCCTGCAGTTTTGTTTAATATCTCTTCTTCAACTAAAAAATATTCAGACTGGATCTTTCTGGACAATACTATCGACTTTTAAATATATGGGGAGTATAGTAGGTATGTGTGCTATGAAGTACTGTTTAACAGTGACTTAGGTACATCTCCAGTGGAAGCCAGATATTCTTGTAAAGCATGATGATACCTATCCCACTACATTTCTTCCTTTTTAATCTGTGAGGAAATCAAAAGTCAACAAGTCTTTTTAATGTAAGCTTCAATTGTCAGTGAATTGCATTACATTGCACTGTTGCATGTACCTCAGGAAAGAAATTATGATGCATGTAGTACACAAACTGGTAAATACTTCGGGGTGCTTTTCAATTTGAATCTTTTACAAGTAGAGTGTCTCAAAGATACAGCGTATGCAGTAGGAAAATGTAAGTGTGCCTAGTTGGTCATGTTTGCTGTTTTAACAAAGTTAATGTCATTGTCTATTTTAACTTTACAATTCTATTATTTTTTTTAAAAAAGTTTTTATGTGGTATTTTACTTTCTTTTATGATTATTTATGTAGGTGTAAAATCAGCCCCAGAATCCTTAATGCACAATCTTTTCACTTCCGTCACAGTAGCAGCATGCTTCTGAAGTGCATGGCTAAATGAAGCTTTTCTTTTAGGGCCATTGACTGATCAGAAAGAACTGTTAATGCTCTGCAGGTTTCATTTGGCATTTTCTGTTAGAGAGATAAAAAATGTCAACTATTTGTTGCTTCTAAAATGTTCTGTACTCTGTACTCTAAAATTTATTTCTGTGTATGAGACCAACTACCAATTTCTGTAGTGAAGCCCTATTTAATGAATTCATGAATGGCGTTTGCATGTACAAGGCCTTATTCATAGTCCAAAAGTATAAATGTAGCTCAGTCAACAGCTACATACAGTTAAAGATGGTGGGGAGATAAGTTATTGTCAACATTTTTTTCTCTGGAAAAATAATGGATGAACTTACAGGAAATTTTACTACTGTATATGGATGTGCTTTCTTCAAACTGTTGTAGATAAATGTCAGTTTATTCCATTCATTAGTGTGGGTTTGCAAATATTATGATACTTAATTGTGAAAGAGCTTTTTCTGGGGAGGGATTTGGCTCCTCTGCCTTGACATTTACGTGCACATGTGTATTTATAGTTGTGATCTGTCTGGAATTTGCCTTTGTGGTTTTGTTTGCTCTTTAACTTGTTCTGTGATCTAGCCCTGTCTTTTTCAGTTTTGTTTCTGAGGTTTAGTAGGTGAGGAATGCAGAAGAAATGTCTTAATTTGGAGGAAATAATGAAAATTTTTATTCAAGTTCAGATAGTTTAGGGAATAATGGCACTGTTCTGCTTAGATACTTTTCCTTAAAATAAACTTATACTGGTGCTATGTTATGATTAATCTAGAATTTGAGTTCAGTGTAACTGTTAGTGTGAATGTTTCCTTAATTTACTTCAGTTGTTCTTGTGAAGGCTTTGTTAAAGAAAGCCAACTAATTCAAAGTTAATACTATCAATGCAACTAATCTAAGACCTGGAAGTAGTATGATCTTGCTCCCACTGTTCTGCCAAACTTAACGATGTGTAGCATTTGTCTAAATGTATGTGAGTTAAACTATGGTTGTTCAGAGAGAATAATGGGAAAGATATTTTAACACAACAATTATTTCACTGACATACTAACCCAAGTGGAATGCTGAATATGAGCAGTCAAACTCAGTCTCAGAAGTGAAGGTGAACTGTTGAAGGAACAATTTTCGGGTTCCTAGTGTATATTTCATAAACATTTTTAGATGGAAAAAAAAGAAGTCTTGTATTACAAAAGTGAATGTCACTTTCCTGTTTTCCATCAAAGACCATAGAAAATCCTCTGTAGACAAGAGTGGGCTTATTAGGCAAATTCTGTATGGTTTCAAAATTTTATTCAGTCTTCCTAAGAATTAATAATTTTTAAAAATAAATTGTCCATTTGGCTTTTTAGTAATTTGTCATAGTTGAAGGCACACCAGTTTTTGTTCCCCGGTCAACTTTAAAAAGCTGGAACTAAAACTCCCATTTTATGTATTTGTTTTTTAATTTGGACTGTAACAGATAACACTGGTGTAAGGAAGTGCTGAACAAATACAGGCTGCTGACTTTCTCAGTGCATAATAAGAGTACCCTAAAGTAGCTTTTAAGAACAGGAGGACACATCTGAGGCTGCCTAGTTTGGCAGAAAATTGGTTTACAGATTTGACTATAAGCAAAAGCTTAATAGATAAGCATTCGATAGTACAGTGATGATAAAAACATTTTTCTCTATGTGCCTGAAATTGAATGCAGCTATTTTGTTTGAAGACTGTGTAAACAAAGAACTGATGATATAGATGGTTAATTGATCCATAATGTGATATATCAGTCAGAGAAACGTTGATGTGGTAGAATGAGGAAGAAAGGCAGCTAATTGACGGCGGGGTTTTTTCATCTGTTATGTTTTTGAGGTGGTGTCACAGCCAAGTGCATTACTAGATTTGTAATTCTGAGAAGTTGCTTAGCACTCATTCGGGAGCAGTCTTAATCAAAGTCTCAGACTATAGCTTTACTAATTTTATAGGCACATAGTTTAGTGGGTTGCTTCTGGGAGGCTTGAGTAAAGTTGCAGGATGCACTACTGCTGGCTTGTCACAGCTGAGGCCAGCCTGGGCTACATGGGATCTATTGGGTTGTGTGCTGTTAATGCTCCCTAAACAAATCAAATCACAGCAACCACCCCTCCTTTAAGTTAAAGGTAGAAGTCCAAATAGAGCACGCGGCCGAGCATGCCGCAGTTAGAACTGTGCATGAGCAGGTGTGCATACAGTGCAGGTGCCTCGTGGTACTTCGGCACAAGGTGTCCATCGCTCAAGTAAAAGGTGACTGAAATGCAAGGACTCTGGGAAATGGGCTTACCGACAAAACGCCCTGTGATGTTCCTAAGTTCTACTGTGAAAGAGGAAGACCTCAAGGTAGAAATGCAGAAACTTGGAAAGAACAAAATAATCCCATAAATAAGTTCATCTGTCACACACTAGGTGATGACCTTCTCTCTTTTTTTAGGGGGCACGTATTCAGGCATTTAAACAAAAAATAAAAATTGTATTCAGACATATTGGAAGAAGAATCTTTTCACAGTCTAGAAGAGGTTTTTAAATACGTCCACTTCTAGGCGTATATGGTAACAGGGAAGATAGGACTATAGCAGTAAAACTAAATATATATATATTTTTTTAAAAGCTGTTTAGTTTTCTGTTTATCTGTGCTTATTTGAAGGGACTGCAATGCCAGAAGTCCTTGCTGTGGAGAGTACCTGAAGGATTTCCCTTTCTTTTCTTTTGTTAATAACTATGAAGAGGAATGTGGGATAAAATAACAAAATCAACAATAAAGAATTGCAAAGATCAGATACTCAGAGTTCTAAAAGTCTAGCAGCTGTGATTTATTATCCGTCCTTGAAACTGCTCTAATACTAGAACATTGGAAGATGTGAAAACTTTTCACACTTACCAGATGGATTTCACTGTCTGAAGAAGTGCTGGTATGGTCGGACGTGCTGGATCAGATCATTAGCATGATCACTATATGTTCATCTTGTGCATGCTGGTCTTTTAATAATAATAATAATAAAAAAAAAGAAGTTTTAACTAATTCTAAGAGAGTCATATCTCTCAATCTATTACAGATTGTTTAAAGAACTCAATAAGCATGTGAGAGGAATTGCAACCTACTTGTATTACCAAAAGTTTTTTGATTATATGATAATAGGAAGGTCTTGGCATGGAAAAAAAAGAAGGAACATGCTTTCTGGAAGAAAGCCCTCCAGTTATCCCATCAACGCTTAGAGATTCCAGACTAAATTCATTCTGACATGAAGATCTCATTCAGGGCAGTAGTAGTCATTGCTGTACATCTCACTCAGAATCTTAAGTAATTTCATTTTTAGGGAATAACTTATCTAATTAGGGTATAACTCGGCACTTTTGCCAGAATAGCATGTTCCCTTCTGTAGGGAGAGAAAGGATGCCTGGACGCTTACTCACTGTGATTGTCAGCAGAAAGTCCCAGTGTAACTTTTGTTGTTACCAGAATTTGTTCTGTAAATTTTGACTTTCGAGGGGAAGAAACTTTTGATTTAAGAAGAAATCCTGACTACTGGGGCTTTTAATGAAACCTGGGAAATTTATTACTATGTTTTACAAAATGGAGGGGAGCACTAAGCCTTCTAATCGCAGCTCCTCGAGTAGTATTTTGATATTTAAAAGGAGAGATAAATGTTTAATGTAATATTCTCAAAAGGGAAAATTTCTTATACCTTGTTTTTTAAACTAGTGTATGTGCCCTCTGCTACTTCAGTCAACCAGAGGTTTTGAAAAACATAATGAAAAATGCAGTCCTGAAATTAGGCTGAGCTATTGCTGTTCTGACTATTGTTAGACAACAGAGTGACACAAGCATCATGGAGTCCTTCTCAGACTCTCGCTGGTGAGAATACTTCAAGTGATGTAAGTTATGGCCCCACCAGAGTTTGCTCAAACCACACCATGGGAGCACAGCTGAGCATAACAACTCCTTGTATTGCTAGTTTTGCAAGAGAATTTAAGGATGGTCTAAATCTTATTCTGTCAATAGTGATTAAGTTTGTTTGCTGTTGTAGTTCAGAGTATCATAACTGCTGGGTTTGGATGGTGATTTGTCCTATTTGCAACCATTGAGCATAGTAAGGTTAAAACTGCCTACTAAAGCATGTGCAAGTAAAATAGCTTCTTAGGGAGTGGTATTATGTCTTGCATGAAAACAATTGAAGTCCTGTTTTAATTCAAGCTATTGTACCTACTGCCTTCAGAACTACGTAGTGGATAAAATGCTGAATTTAGGATGTGGGTCTACAAGAACTTATCTGAAATACTAATTGTAAATTAACAAAAGTAGCACTTTTCTTTTTATATTTCTTTAAAAGAAGTGATTGGTAAAAGACTAGCTTTATTCCATGTGGAGCTCAGCAACAACTTCTTCCTTCAGCTGTAAAGATGATTGATGCTGTAACCTTGAGCCTCTCAGTGTTCCAGAAATGCAATAAGTCCTGAGAGATTTGGTGGCAAGGGGAGCCGATTCCTTCTTTCAATACCCTTTGACCTCTGAAGTAACAACTACAGATAGGCAGAAGTTCTTGCTTTCTCAAATATTGTGATGAAACCTCATCTTTATTCTGCCTTCATCTTTCCCACACCTATTCCAAGGGGAATGTAAAAAAAAAATATTAAGCAAATCCTGGATACATTGAGGGAATCTGGTCAATTCTGTTGCAGACATTGGAAGAGAATAGATAGGGGGGGACAGCATATCTTTAGAAAAAGACATCCCAAATCTTTTTCTAGTACTCTCTGGTTAAGGAGAAATTTTCTGTCTCTTCTGATCTGCCCCCTTTTAAGTTAGAGCAGGTTCTGGAAAACAACTGCAAATACAATGCTCCTTCAATCAGAAGGTTAGTGTTTTCCACTTGAGTTTGATGGTCCCTTGGCTACTATATGCTGCCTTTCTTAAATTTTTTTATGATTAGAAGGAAGGCAATTGAGCCTAGAAATGCTTTCATACAGGTAACTTCTAGATATGATCAAAACTGGTGTATTTTAATACTTTGTTTCAGGGAGGAGTTATTTTTCAAGATGTGCAAATCAGTCTTGAAGTTTATTGCCATACTGACAAGCAGGGATAATTTCTTGACCTATAGCTCTTAACTAAGATTCAAAGGAAATCATGCAGGCAGAAACTTCATACCATTCCCTCTGCAGAGCACGATAAATACTTCACTAGTAAAATTTGCACTATGTATTGTAAAACAAATGTGTAAGAACCAGGTATTTTGCTGTTATTAACATCTCATCAGATGAAAGTTATTTGCTTGAAATATTGCCATACTTGTATAATAGTCTTGATAATTGCCTCTTGTGTAGAAGGAGGCTGAGGGTAACAGCTCTGGTCTGTTTTAATTGAGTGGCTTGAGTTGTCATAAACTGAGTGGTATTTTTTGTGCAGATTCGATTTCTTACTGCTTGATAGTACATGACTGCAGTCAACTGTGGCTTAATTTTATTTTTAAAGCAATGAAGTTACGCTTTCTGAAGCTTTGTAGTTAACTTGGGTGTAAAATACTTCCTAGTCTTTGCTGGAAGGGGTACAAATCCATGTTGACATATTTGGAAAACAGTTATACGTACAGCTGTCTCTATAGAAACCGTGAAGTAAAATGCTATAATTACTTTATACGGGCTACTGCATTTTTGCTGAGGCAGTTACGTCTTTAGAGCTGACTGGATTCAGCCTCGGTGGTGAAAGGCTTCACATTATTAAACCTTTAATCTTTCTGGTTGCTTGAGAAGGGAGGAAACAGAAGTTCAGCGTTTTCTGTGTGTGTGTGTGTGTGCGCACGCATGCGTGCGTGTGAGAGCGAGCGTGAAGGCTGTGCAGGCTGTTCAGCTCGGGCAGCCGGGGAAGTGACGTCCTGCATTATTTGTCGTTCTAGAAAGAGCGGAGACACGTACTGTAGATGGGAGGACGCTAAAGAGGGCTGTGTCTTGTCCAGTGTGTATAATTATTTATAAATGAGCAACGGGGGAAGGAATGAAATACGGAGAAGCTGTCTAGTGTTTCTTTAATGTATCAGAGAGTTTGTTGATTTATAACAGTTCTGTTTGTTTCAATTCCAAATTTGATTTTTATTTTTCCTTCTCTAGCATCTCTACATCGCTAAGACACTGGACCCTGCTTTCATTATAGCAAGGAAAATTTGAATTCCTCCAACACTCAGGATGGGGAAAGATTATTATTCTATCCTGGGAATTGAAAAAGGGGCTTCTGAAGAGGATATCAAAAAGGCTTACAGGAAACAAGCGCTTAAATGGCATCCAGATAAGAACAAATCTCCCCACGCGGAGGAAAAATTCAAAGAGATTGCAGAAGCTTACGAAGTGCTGAGTGATCCCAAAAAGAGAGACATTTATGATCAATTTGGAGAGGAAGGTACGTATGTGTCAATTATACTTTGATCGGTCACTTTCATTATGTTGAATGACAAAAAATAAACATAGATGATGCATGAAAACATGGTATGTGTTGATTTTTAGGCAGTGTATTTGTACTGCTTGGAAGTTTGGCTCAGCTTTTTTAATGTAAAATGTCTTGCAGAGTTTTAATGCTGATGTAGTTTTAATTTCTTATTATAATGTGGTTTTATTTTTTTTTTTTTTTTTTTTAATTCCAAATACTTGACAGGCAAAAAGTTACTGAACTGAAAAAGTTTGTATGACCCATAAATAGCTTTGTCATATCTCTTACTGCTGTCTTCCCTTGCCATAGCACTTTTTGAGGTGCAGTTGGAGAGAGATGTATTCTTTTCTTAAATTTTTGCTAAAGGGCAGTCTGCTTGATCTAGGCAGGGTAGTCCTTTTGAGCAGAAGCCCAGGTGTCCAGTCTGTAGCTGTTGTTGACTTCTTGCCTGGAGAGGAAAGAATTTGGCTGATGTCACAAAATACCAGAACAATTTTTTAGCTTTAATTGTAAACAGTGATAACATGCCAAGAGAATGAGGCCTCAGAAATGTCATATTTATCCTAAAATGGTTATCGGGAGAGGATGACTTTTTTTTATTTTTGACCAACGTGACTTTCAGTCTTATGATTGAGCAACAGAGGAAGTGATTAACATCTCTCCCCTTAAATGTATGGTATCAGAAATTCCAGATGAAATAATTACTTCTGTTGTGAACAAGTAAGTGCATTCACTCGTTGCCCCTCACTTAGGGCCATGTTTTTTACTAATAGGAAAGAGGACATTTAAATAGCAGTACTTTGGGGAAATTGTGCGTTCATATGAATGCATAAAAATTTGGTCTCCTGTCATCCATAGGACTTAATACAATTGCTGACATCCGTAACTTCATGTAGGAGACCTTCAGCTTCTACAGAAGATGCAGTTTTTTTGGTCTTTTGTTCTATTGCATGTCTTCAAAGCTTTAGCACTGTTACTGAAACATTCCAGGAAAAAAGTGTTTATGTAGATGCTAGAGGCCTTTGTCGCCTCTTGGGTTTTTTGCCTTCTTGCTCTTCTTCCTTTTCACCCCCTGCCTCCTTTCTGTATATCATTGTAAACCTATTTACTCTGTGGATTCATTTGCATTTTAGATTCTTGTGCAGTAGCTCATCCTAACTACTTTCCCAAAATACCATTTTAGTCACTTTTACCAAAGAGCTTGGAGTAAAGCATATAAAGCAATGCAGCCTTTGGCATCCTAGTATTGCATACTTGGACACAGAGGTTCAAAATGTAGATTTCTGTTTATTTGGGGGATAATATTAAACCAAAGTATGAGTGTTCACAAAGGTGAATCTGGAAATACCTCCTGATGGCTCAGTTGCTCTCTAAGTTCTTCAGTTGCATCTGAGAGTGTAACTAGTAGTTGTGAGGGACAGGCAGGGGGTGGGGTGGCAGGAAGGAGGAAATCTCAGTGTTTTTACAGCCAGGAACTTGATGTACCTTAAGTAACTTCTGGCTAGCTATTCCAGGAGGCATCCTTCTATCACAGATTGAATCCACTGATCTGCTTGTTTGACGTTCACTAGTACTGTGACAGAAGGATGTACTACATATTGCTAAGTACTTCTAATATGGTCTGGGACTGAGATGGGGAAAGCATTTTCATTCTAATGTCTTGGTTACTGTTGAGATCTAATATTAAGCTTATGCATAGGAGGTCTAAAACACTGAGCTAAAAAAAAAAGCCCAGAACCCCTCTTTCAAATTTAGGGAATGCATGTTTCATTAATGTAAGCCTTCACATTTTTATGGCTGTGGAAGTAGGATAGCAGCTGTAGTGCTGAGCTGCTGTAAGATTGGAAAAAAAAAAGAAAAAAACACCAAAAAATCAAACATTGTCAGTTTAGTAATAGAAGTCTCTTATGACTTTCAGACTTCCATCTTAAAGGTTTGAGAAGGTATCCCGAAATGGGCAGAGCAGGAGAGCACTAACTATTATGAGGAAATACTTAGAGATCACCTATTGGGAAAGAGGCATTTAAGAAAATTGACTTTAGCTGTGTTTAGAATGAGAGAGCAGGAAGTACAAGGGACTGTCCAGTGAGAATTATAAGGGAAATCTTACCAGGAAGAAATAAGGTGTAGATCTCCTTGTGGAAGATAGAAGACAAAGAACAAAGCTATTTTAGAACATTCTGATTTTTTGCACAGAGGTGGTGACAGTATATACAAGATTTTTGTACCCAATAAGTCTTAGGAACTTCCAAGCTCTTTTTATTGTGGCTGCATTGAAAAGAGTTCCAAACTTTCTCACCTGTTTTGTACCATAGGAACACAAGCTGTGATAAGTTTGGGATTCTAAATTAAATATTAAGGAAGCATACGGCAGCTTGGCTATTGGCATGTTACCTTGTACTCAAACTGAATTGCAGGAAAACAGAGGTAAAGCTAATTAATGCTGAGTTAAAGCTGAGCTATGGAGACTATGGAAAACGTTGCATATGATACTGCATAATTTTCTCCAGAAGTGATCTTGAAGAGGGATGCAACTCCCAACAGACTTTGCCGAACAAGGAAAGATCGAGTCAAACGGAGTCTGATCTCTGTTTTTAAGATGCTAATTCTTTGAATAACTGGCTTTATCATGTGAAATAGAATTGGCAGTGCCAGAATACTTGTTCTTCTGAAGTAGAAGTCATTCTAGAGCTTCAGAAACTTTCTTGCTGTTCAAGCAATTGAATTACTAGTTGGTACTGCATAGTCTGATGGTGAGTCCTCACTGAAAAGGAGACCTTTCACTCTACTGCAGAGACCCCTTCAACTCATCAATTCTGATATTACACTCTCCAAATAGGAAAGCTTATACTAATATTCAGTTTGTTTTTAATTCTGCTTTTGTCTTATTTAGGTCTGAAAGGAGGAGCTGGAGGACCTGATGGACAGGGTGGTACCTTCCGGTACTCCTTCCATGGTGACCCGCATGCTACATTTGCAGCTTTCTTTGGTGGCACAAATCCTTTTGAGATCTTCTTTGGAAGGAGGATGCCTGGTGGCAGAGACACTGAAGACATGGAGGTGGATGGTGATCCGTTTGGATCCTTCACTAGTTTTAGTATGAATGGCTTTCCAAGGGAAAGGAATACAGTTGGTAGCCAATTACGTCGCAAACAAGATCCCCCTGTAATCCATGAACTTAAAGTGTCATTGGAAGAGATCTATCATGGCTGCACAAAAAGGATGAGGATTTCACGTAAAAGGCTTAACCCGGATGGTAGAAGTGTCCGAACAGAGGACAAAATTCTTACTATTGAGATAAAAAGAGGATGGAAAGAAGGCACCAAAATCACTTTTCCCAAAGAAGGCGATGAAACACCCAACACAATTCCAGCTGATATTGTTTTTATCATTAAAGATAAGCCTCACTCGCACTTCAAGAGAGACGGATCAAATATTATATACCCTGTTAAGATCAGCTTAAGGGAGGTAGGTTCCTCTTTTGGTAGAACTCTAAATGTTTAAACCTGTTACAATATGATACAATGGCTACGCTGTGCAAGCTGTATGGCAGTAGTAAAGTTTTGGTTGTGGGGTTTTTGTTTTGTTTTTAATTGAGTTTCACTCTAAATGTGTGGCTGTAGAGCACAGTTATTTATAGTGGAAGCAATAGCTGTTTTCATAGAACTGGAGTATTATTTCAAGCTGATTACTATAGAGATGGAAGAGAACGAGGGTGGAAGGGTAAGAGTAAAGGTTGATATGTCTTAAATCTTCATACTCTACCTTTCTAGCTAAATTTATATCAGGCTGAAGTAATGAACATATATGCAATTAACAAATACATCCAATATGGTATGCTCCTTACTGCTGTGATATGGTTGCTACTTCTTTAAGACAAAGTAGAAATATCTTAAATATTTTCACTGCCAACAAATTCTAAGTCTGCCTTTTTATGTCATAAGTTATTTCGGTGTGATTTCAAAGTACATAGAGATTGATTTCCTGAGGATAAATTATTGTGAACAGGTGTTATAGGAGCTATATATAACAACAAAAATAGGTATAGCTTTTTAAAATTCCGTTCCAAGTCAAAACCAATGGCTTTCAAAGGGAAAAATTGGAAAGACAGCTGAGCAGAGTCCTTAAGGGTCTGAAGCCTCGACATGGTCATCATTTAAAAGATAATGTAGCTGAGTGTGTGATGTGGTTTTTCTTCCTAATTAGCATTAGGTGGAGAAATATATTCTTGCTTGCATTATAAGCTCTTTGTGCACATTATGAGCTCCCTCCTTAAAGGATTCTTAACTAAAAAATACATCTGAAGTGAGGTGTGAAGCACCTAAAATAGGATGAGGGAGGGAGAAAAGACAGTATTTAATGTTGATGTGGGTAATATAGTTCCTTCATAGAGAAAAGCCTATTTAGACTCATTGCATTGTTATGTAAATTGGACATTATCGGTATAAACTGAGTGTGCTGAATTTAAGGTGAAGTTGGAGGAATTAGAATGTTATTTTGAGAGATCCCAGTAATGAAAACAAATGATTGGATAGAGCAAGAGAAGGTCTGTGATGTTTTAATTTTGGTGCACCAAAACAGTTACTTGCTTTTCTTTGAGTATCACAAATGCTTACCTAAGACAGCTGTGAAATTTGATATGCCTCTGCTTATAGACACTTAAATGTTCTGCAGTTTGATTATAATATAGGTTGGCAGTGTATTAGAGTAAACCCCTGTGCAATGTAAACAAACAAAAAATGGAACAGGACTGTAAATTTCCAATGAAAACTGAGAAGCTGGACATCTCTAGAGAAGTATGAGTGAAAAGTTCAGTCTGTGCTCAAATATCTTATTATTTGATAAAGTCTTTGAAGGATATAGAAGCTCAGTTACCCTCCAGTGACCGTTGCGTAACATTGGTAATTTCCATTATATTCAATGACAAATTGAAGCCTTCCCATTTTAAGAGAGGAACACTGTATTTGATTTTTGACATCTCAATATTGCACAGTGGAAGTACTATTTAGAATGCTAGTCTCTTCTACATAATCAAAATTCAGTTGTAGGGACAAATAAAGTTCTGACCAATTTCTTTTTTCTCATGATACAATCTTTCTTTAGGCTTTGTGT
Source organism: Scopus umbretta (assembly GCA_013400535.1). NCBI lineage: Eukaryota > Metazoa > Chordata > Aves > Pelecaniformes > Scopidae > Scopus > Scopus umbretta. Next base: position 4,120 of record VZTL01023736.1, on the reverse strand, counting down.
GGCAGCTCTATCAATGTGCCAACGATAGAAGGAAGAACCATACCCATGACAGTAAATGAAGTTGTAAAGCCTGGGATGAGAAGAAGAATTATAGGATATGGTTTGCCGTTTCCCAAAAATCCTGACCAACGTGGAGACTTAATTATAGAGTTTGAAGTAATTTTCCCAGATAACATTTCTCCAGCATCAAAAGAAGTACTTAGGCGAAATCTTCCAGTTTCATAAGACGAAGACTGTGTATGTCAGCTGTTTAAATAGGACACTGGAAATGCAGAAGACTGGCAAGTCTGTGCTTTAAAAGTGCAATCTGTAACAACTAGTGGAATATTTGTTTGTTTGTTTTTTCTTTTTGTCTTGTGGGATGGGGGGAATACTGTAATGCTGCATGAGAAGAAAAGGGTTAAGTACAAGTCATACAGGTGACTTCTGCAGTAAAATTTACAGGGAAAACCACTCATTTTATTTCACATCTTCCTAATCAGAAAAGTTTATTCATTATTGATAGTTGGCTTTTGCAAAGTCAGTGCATACTTCTGATACAGTACTCTATTTCTTATATCTCTACCATATCTATTACATTACCCAAATATACAGAAATTGGAGGTAGTAGTAGTAGAAATACACAAATGTGTAAGTATTTTAAAGAGCAAAACACAAAAGGTATCATTTTTGTATGTTGCCTTCCACTGCACAAAGCATAGGCTGGGAAAATCAGCGTGGACTCTTGAACCACCCCCCAGTAGAATGAAAGCATTTTCTTTACTGCCTCAGAATGTGTGAGGACTGCATCATGAGTCTAGCAAAGGGCAGTGTGGCTTGAGGAGCAGAGTAGCCATTTACTGTGCGATAGTTCCTCAGTCAGAACAGCAAGAAGGGATTCTACAAGTATATAAACAGCAAATGGTGGGCCTGCTGTCGAATGGGGCAGGGAAGCTGGTGACAAATGTCACGGAGAAGGCTGAGGTACTCAGTGCCTTCTTTGCATCAGTCCCTACCAGTAGAACAAGCCTTCAGGAATTCCAGGCCCCTGAGACCTGGGCGGAAGTCTCAAACCTCAGTGGTGGAGGACCAGATGAGGGGGCGCTTAAACAGGAAGTCCGTGAGCCTGACAGGTTGCACTCCTAAATGTTGAGGGAGCTGGCTAACGCCATTGCAAGGCCACTCTTACTTATCTTTGAATGATCATGGAGACTGGGAGGTGTTCCAGTAGACTGGAAAAGAGCAAATATCACTCCTATCTTCAAAGAAATCAAGAAGGAAGATTTGGAGAGCCAGAGGTCAGTCAGCTTCACCTCTCTCCTTGGGAAGGTGATGGAGAAAATCCTCCTGGAAAGCATTTCCAAACACATGAAGGACAAAAAGGTGATCAGGAGTAGTCAACATAGACTTACAAAGGGGCAATCGTGCTTGACCAAGCTCATTGCCTTCTACAGTGAGGTGACTAGCTTTGTGGATGATGGGAGAACAGTCCATGTTGTTTACCTTGATTTCAATAGACAAACTGATAAAGTATAGGTCAGGTAAGTGGGAAGTGAGGTGAATTAAAAACTGGTCAAATGAGTAGGCACAGGAGGTGTATCGGTGGCACAAAGTCCAGCTGGAGGGAAGTCAGTAGGGTTGTACCCTGTGGCTCAATACTGGGGCCAATACTATTCAACATCTTTATTAACGACCTGGATTATGGGGTGGAGTGCATCCTTAGCGAGCTTGCAAATCATATAAAACTACAAGTACAAGAAAGAGACAAACTTACTGGAGTGGGTCTAGCACAGGGCCATGTATGAGAGGCTGAGAGAGCTGGAGCTCTTCAGCCTGAAGAAGAAAAGGCTTGGGGAGGATCTGACCACTGTGTATAATAAATACCTGATGGGAGAGAATGAAAATGGGGGAGCCAGGCTCTTATCAGTAACTCTTGGTGACAGGACTAAGAGGCAGTGAACACAAGTTAAAAGACAGGGGATTCCATCTGAACACAAGGAAACATCCTTTTACTGTGAGGGTGGTCAAACAATGGAACAGACTGCCCAGATTGCTTGAGGAGTCACCATCCCTGGAGATACTCAACACCCAACTGGACATGGTCCTGGGCAGCATGCTCTAGCTGACCATGCTTGAGCAGGGGTGTTGGACTACATAATCCCAAGAGGTTCCTTCCAACCTAAATGATTCTGTGAACTTGGACTTAGCACTTTTCACTAGACAGTGCTATGGGCCGTGTTCTGCAAATGAAGCTTAGCCCAAAGATGGGTGGTACTGATGTGACAGCTCAGATCTGTAGGGAGTAGGTCTATGCTTCAGTGGAAAGATGCACAAAGAACACTGTAAAAGCATTTTGGTAGTGCAAGTATTTCAAGATCATGCTGATCTCAAGTATTCATTATTTTCCAATGCTGAACTTTACTTCCCATGTAGAGTGAAAAGCCCATGTCCTAGCTAAAGGAAAGTTTGCTTCAGACACAAAGCGGGATAGGGTTTGCCCATAAACTTTCATATGCTTGAATTTAGTCTTTTTTTGAATACAAATATGAGTTACTTGTCTTTAGAGTTAAAAGGTGCATAGGGAAATGGATAGCCCTCCTTAATAGTCTAGTTTTATAATACAGTAATAGGGCTGGTTCCCTTGATTGCAGCATGATTTTGGTGAAAGAAATGCCTTGCAGGCGTGCTTTATCACTTCAGTTTAAAACCATAATACAGTGCTTTAACAACACTTTCAAAGGGTTTGGGTTGATTTGGTTTTTCTTTTTTTCTTCATAAGAAAATACATAAGATTTGCTGTCAGCCTTTTGCCTGTGGAAATTTAGTAGTTACCTGCTCTGTGAGGTAGCTTAAGAAATAGCAGTGTTATCTTTCTATATGTGATTTTCTGCAGGAAAGTAAATCATATGGAAGTTGGGGTTTATTTTACAATAACTTTTTAATGAGCACAAGAAGAATCCCATTTCTATTACTCAAAGGAATAGAACTTCTGGGAGACACTGTTCAAGTCAGTTTTTCAACTGCAGATCTCTTCATACAGTGTCAGTTAGTTGTAGTCCTAAATCTACAAGGAACTAAATAATTGCTGGAGCAGTATCACAAAGGGGAAAAAAATTGCTGCTTAGTGCTTATGCATATTGTTAGGAGTATATATTGTTTGTTCAAAAAATTCCCATTTCAATATGTTACATATTGCATTTCTTATGTGGTTTTTAAGTAAAAAGTGTAAAGTTGTTTTTTAACTTTCTTTTATGTTTTGTTATGATGACAGATGCTATAAGCTACACAACTTTAAAAGCATATCATCGTAAAATACCTGTTTGTCAGTTTAAAAGCTAATGGAATTGAGCGTTTTGTAATCCAGGATCTTGTAACCATAGTTCAACTTGGACTTTAAAAAAAAAAAAAGTTAACAGCAACTAGGACTATTTTTTGTAACCATCTTCAGGTAAGAGGAATAGTGTTAAATTGAGGAATTGCAGTATATTGTGTATTTAGAGGTATATATATGTATAGCAAACTAAACTTTTCCAACTGTTTTCATGCTCAAAATACAGAACTATAGGACTGGTATGAAATGCTTGTATTTCTTTTCTTATGGAGAGGTAACAAAGTGTATGTTTCAGAAAATAACATGTGGAAATACTTCAAAATATGAGAAGGAGCATTAATGGCTATCTAATCCAGGATTAAAAATGAATATTTTTCTAGTAAAAAAAAAAAAAAGTGCTTAAAAGCTATGTTTTAAAACCCACTTGATTATTTAATAAAGGCTACTTAGGAGAAGGAGACAAAACAAGTCACCTACTGTATCTCTTAACTACTGAAATACATGGAAATAAAATGGATATTCATGAAGTTGGGATGAGAAGGATATTTTGATGTCCTGCATGTTGCTTAGGTGCCATAGAAAGTAAAAATAATTTGGTTACTTTGGAGGAGTTCATTCAAGGAGTCTGTGAAAACCTGTACTTCTAAAGAACCTTTCTTATCTTCCCAACATCAAGCTTTAGGATAATCTTAAGCTGTTGGAAGAGTAGGGCAAGCTACATTATAACCATTTCTTCCTTCTGCCATGCAGTGGTACTCTGTGGTTGCTCCAGAGCAGGCTTTCTGATGTCATGTTGTGGTTTAACCCTGC
>VZTL01023734.1:0-15831 GCA_013400535.1 Scopus umbretta | reverse complement strand
CCAGTGTTCACCAGTTTCCTACTGAATGGACTCATGGGTTTCCCATTGCATGTCCAAAGGGAAGAGAGGAAAGCAAAAACATACAATTGTTTCCGCCTGTTCTCACTCAGCAGTAACACTGCCATGGGCCTGGGGACTGCAGGCAGTCAGCCAGATTTCTAGCTTGATTTCCCTTCTGCCCTGTGCTGCAGATTTATTTATGCAAGTGCTTTTTGAAGCAGCAGCCCATCACCTTTAAGTGCTTCCTTGATCACCCGCTGATTTCTCCAGTCTGTCTTTTCTCAACAGTTAGGGCAGCATTAGACCTGTGAGTGATTTATAAAGAAAGGAAATGCTAATGGAGAGACAAATACAGATGGAGGTATTGAGCCTATTTTCTCCCTTCTGAAACCAAAGGCCAAGCATACATTATCAGTCTGAATAACCTTCAGATAAAGAAAACCACTAGCTGCGAAAGCAAAAAATAATGCCTTTAAAATACTGCCTTGACATCACCTTGCAAAATGGTGACTAATTTAATAGGCCTAAAGATAATTCTGAATTTCTGTGTCATACCTGAATGAAAACGTCCTAATTCCTCAGAACCAGCTGAGGGCTGGTGAGCCTGAAAGAATTTACTGCCTATGAGAAGAATTTCTACCCATTATAAAGATTGGCCTAATAATACCTTACCTCTTCTTATATACCTTGCCTAACACTCCACATATAGGCAGCAGTGGTTACAGAAAGGTATATGGGTGTACAGAGGTGTGTATAAAAGGCATACCAGCTTAGAAAGCCTGCAAAATGTTATTTTCTTTATAAAGCTCTACAGAGATTTGCAATGGGAGCCATTGGTAAGAAACGACCCGTTGGTGTAGGTGCATCACTGTAATCAGCTATGGCTTAATTTTATGGTGAACAAAGTTACCCAAATATTGGGATGTTGTCTAGATGCAAACCAGGAGACTCCATATTTCTTATTACACTACAGATTTCTCATCAGAGGCACCTACCTATAAATTCAAGACATTAGCCTGCCAGATCTGGGCTTGGGACACTGCCTCTTGCTAAGTTGGCGGTAATAAATATTAGTTGGTTTGCTTTGCTGTTGAACGCCAATTAGTCCTGTTCATCTTATGCTTCCTCTGCTGACAAGTACCAGGAATAACCTATATATGAGAGGCATTCCTCAGCTGGTTCAAAATCTGGATTAAAAGATGTTATAAGCATTTATAGAACTTAAACCAGGATCTTCCTTGGGATTTCTGAAATTATAACATAACTGCCCTCTGAGAATCCACTTTTCTAAGAGCAATCATGGAGTTTGAGTCAGTGACAGAAAGAAAACACCACACCAGTGTGACACAACAGGAACAATATTTCTAGATGATTGATAAGAAAAGCACTTCCCAGAGGTAACTTTGGCAGGTGCCTGTTAATTCTGTCCTCCAGCTGCCGCTATGACTCATAAACCTGCCAGCAAGAAGGGACCTCCAGTGACCACCTACTCCTTCCTTAGAAACAGGTTTAAGCTTACACTTTCACCAGACTAAACAAAGTGTGCACGGCCTGCTTTTACATCCTCCTACTGAAGGGGATTCTCTTAGCAGCCTTTTCAGTTTTATCTCTCGCATTCAGCTTAAATCTTCTTTGCTGCCAAATTACTCAACAGGCATAGCAGGCAGTTGTTCTCTCTTTGCAATAACTTTTTACTTATTAAAAGACTACTATCTTGTCCCACATTTATCCTGTTTTTTCCGATCTGTATAAAACAAATTCTTTGAATGCATTCACAAGCCATGTTGANTGAATGCATTCACAAGCCATGTTGATTGATTCTCTGATAATTTTATTGTTCTTTTCTAGGTTTTCTATCAACTGCTTTTTTTAAATGGACATATTATTCCAGGCAACAATTTCTCAGGACAAATGGAAGAGAATAGATGTCTCCTCTGGCTTCTGTATGACAAAGTTACAATAACAGTCCCATAATTACAGTGTCCAATATGTAAATGTTGCTCTTCTACACTGCTTTCCCAATCTCTGTCTTAAGAAATGTCTTTCCGTTTAATCCTAGAATAAAACAAAATCTTATTTTGCACCCAGCAGGGCTATTTTCAAGTCTGTTAGGAAATCCCAATTAGGTCTTTGTTACGCTTAAAGTCTTTGTGAAAATTACAGTAATTCTTAAAATGTCATGGGAGAGATTCTGTGTTGTAGGATTTTAGGAAAAGCTCTTTCTAATACCATTCTTTGACTTGTTCAACAAAAGGCAAGGATACTGGACTCTTTGTTGTCAAGGGCAGCAGACCTCATCCCCTGATGAACATGTGACTTGTAAAGTCAGTATTGGTAGCTCTCAGGTCACGACCAGTGTCACCAGGAAGGTGAACATCCGTGCCTTTAATGACCAGATACAAAGGAAGGCACGTAGTGAGCAATAACGGTCAGTAAGAGATGTGACATCCAAAAGCTGGTGTAAGTTGCCAATCCTCGTCTAGTCCTCCAAGAGAGAAAGTTTTGTGTGCAAAGAGTTGCATATCCATCACTCTTCTCCACTGGAAGAGGAAACTGATGCAGAATATCAGGATTTTTCCTTAAGGTAACTAAGTTTGTTTACACTCCAACTACTAGTTCACCAGGAGAGACTGTCAGACAGCACTCACACAGTTTCGGTCAGAATACCAAGGGAGCAGTCCTTCTCAAGGTATTGGCTTGAGTTAAAGAGGTTGAGTTAAAGAGTAAGACAAAGGACAAACTAACCTGAGGCTGTTCTTGTGTTTCAGCCCTTATAAAAAAATCCAGCAAACTAACATTTCCTCAAAGATGAAGCGTGTCTGCACACAGGAAAAATACTCTTGAGAAGGTGAATGCAATGGCACCACCTCTCGCCTGTTTCTTTAATGACCCAGAAGTTAGGATCTTTCCCTGGACCAGCTCTGCAGAAAGCAGGTATCAATGAAAAGACTTATTTTCCACAGTATCTATCCAATTTGATGCAAGGCCATGGGCTTTTAGCTGAAATACTTTAATTGCTTCGTAACTGTGACCCCAGGATCTGGTTAGATGCCATTTTGCCTGCTACAGACAACCCTTTTGAAGTGCTTGATTTTCTCTATCTGAACAGGCAGTGAAAGTTACTGTTTTGTTGAAACTGTAATGAGGATGGAATTGTCTTTTGAGAGGCTTTTGTTGAGTGGATACTATAGATTCCCACTTTCGTTTTATTCTGCAGCAAACTCATTACTGTGGTGTTGGCCACAAAGCAATGTGTTATCCCTTTCATCTTATTCTTTGTCTTGTTAAGACAAAGCCCAACTCTTTGCTATTATTTCTTCTTTTTGGTCTATGTAATTAATACCCAGGCCCTTGCAATGTCCTGTTTCTCAGAGCATATTGGAAATCAACAGCCAGAGCCACAATCTTGGGCAGAAATCCAGGTTCCATCATACACCACCAGGCCCAAAAGAAACTTTGTTTGCTAGCTTCACCCGAGGCTACGTCCATCATTGCTTCCTGCTGTTCACTCACTTGATTCTGGTTTTTCTGACTTACTTTCTCGAACAGTGCCTAGCCTCCTGCATCATGTATTGCTCCGGCTCTGACAAGCCCTGACTCATACATCTTGGACTTTCTGTTGACTGTAAATATTTCCTGCTCTGTCTTTGTAGAGGGTCACTTTTTTCTACTTAGCTGGTAAGAAATATGCTTGGAAAACCTACTAGGTTTAATGAGCTCTATCATTATCAGTAGGCTGAAGACTTACCCTGTGGTAACTTCTCAGTATCTGAACAAGCTTCAGATGGCATTTGGTGCCAGAGACTTGCCTACCTGACAGCTATACTTGAGGAAGGCTAGAAGGAAGCCACAAGTAGGTGGAACAAATAACTGACTGAACATTTAAAATTAATTAGTGTACTTAGAACCCTGCCTGGAAAAGATAAGGTTACTTTAAATTCCACGTGTTAATAATTTATGATTTACTATGGTCAGTATCCATATTAACTAAATCAAAACTGTGCTAGCTGGCATGTTTTAAAACACATGCAATTTCCCTACCCAAAGGAGGTTATGTAAGATCCACGCAAGGCAAATTTCATATGAAAAGAAGGTCAGACTAGGCCAGACATTTACAACTTCAAAGAAACTCAGTGTTTCACACTGGTAACAAAGCTGTTTTTCCAAGTTCCTTGCAAGCAATACAAACAGCGTTAATCAAATATGTTTGATTAAATAGCAAAGAAATTGAGTATTCCTTTCTTAAGAGGGGCTTGAGAAATTGTATTTACATGGTAGGGGGTTGTTTTTTCCACATTTTTAAGGTGTTAGAAACAAGAACAGACAGTTATACAGATTTAAACTACCTTGATAAAAGGGTACAAGTATATAAATCAAACATTTTGTGTGAAGTAAAAAGCTTCTCCTTCACAAGGAGATGCTGCTCAGTTTGACACTGTAGGAGAAATTACACAAACCATTGCCCATAGAAAACACGGCATAATGAATAAAATTTATCTTGAATTATTTATTTTTAGTGCTTTATTTTATCTCCTCTATCTTGCAAGGCCTGGAAATTGTTCTTGATGAGAGCCTTTTGAGTGTCTGAGTCTCAAATTAAAACAACACATTAATGTCTTCTATACAGTATAGAGGTAAGAAGATTAGAGTGGAGTGCTTAGAAATGCACTGGATTCGACACTTTCCACTAATGGGACCACTAGTGTATACCACTTTAATTTACTGCCTTAAAATATATCCATAAGATACAGTATTCTTGGATGTATGATGTATGAATAAAATTTAATAGATACACAAGTGGCAGAGCAGAACTAATCCTTTCCAAGGTACCAGCTCTGTCATAAGCCGTATTTATTTTGGAATCTGATTAAAAACATGTCTTGCAGCATTAGCAAGCCCTTTGAGATATAGAAATCAAATGTAGTGTGGGCCATAAGAGATTTCAAATGGCCAGATCATCTATAATTGGAGAAATTTTTTTTCTTATTATTGAGGAAGGACTCTTTTTGTTCTTTTTGTATCAGAGCCTGTTATCCCTTTAATACCTTTTTAGAGCCAAGCCTTCCTGTCTGTGGGTAACAAAGAAAAAGCCATCCTCTTGAGTGTGTCTGTGCTGGACTTTACATACCGGAGATGATGATGATGAGTGATCTTCAGTCCAAAATGCCACCACACCTTAATAGATGATTGTGTCAGTGCAGCTTGTTTGTGTGGTCTTAGCCCATGCCAAGTGCCACATCAAGCTTAGCTCTTAGTGAAAGGAGATTTAAGAAACCTGTGCCATGAGCTAAGAACCTACCCGTGAAGAGTTACTGGAGCCAATGAGAGGCAAAGGAGATGGCAAAAAAAAACAATGTAAATTAATTATTCATTTGAGCCTTTAGTTTTGCTACAATGCTCCAGTCTATTGCCAATCTGATGGACTGAATGGAGACTCAAACTGAGATCTGTGCTCTCCGGATTCTCTCCCAGACATGTCACCATAAATTACTAAGTATCTTGCTATTTCAGTATTTTTCTGCATATCAGACTACATTAGGGAACTATCTCATAAAGGGGAAGAGGATAGGGAAAGTAATGCAAGCCATTTATATTTGGTTTTGAATGCAAAATATTTACCAGTATCTGGGGGTGGTACTCCAAGTTTTGGCTACTTCAAGATGAAACTTTTGGATGAAAACACTGTCTAAAATTGGTGAGGACAAGAAAAGCCAAAGAGACAAATTCAATGAAGAGTCTATTCTGTATTGGTGCTCATACACTGCATATTGTGACATAGTGAAAAAGCTAGCTGTAAACTTACCTTGAATATGGCAAGCAGTCCAGCCAAAATAGTTCAGGCTAATTTCCCCTACTACCATGCCTAAATAGGCCATATGGGACATTTCCTTAGACATTTGCTTCACTTCTTTTCCTCCTACACCTTGCAGAAGAAATCATAAGAAAGGCTGAGAGCATCTTTTTGATAACAGACACAGGGAGGTGACTATAGGGGCCAGCAGAAAGCTTATTCCTGCACAAAAGGCCCAAATAAATTTGCTTCTATAACTTCAGTTGCTGTTTTCTTCAACATGTCCTTTGTATCACTGTGAGTCCAAACACACAAAGTAAGTTGCCAATGTTCTGTGAAAGAGCTGTAAAAGAGAACAACAGGACACTGAGATTTTTTCCTCTGTTTTTTGGTGGTGTTTTTTATTTTGTTCCTTGGAAGAAGTCTCTTTTTCAGTAAAAAACAGATCTTTTGTATGTGAAAAAGTCTATTATTTCAAGAACTTGAAATCCCATCTGCAGAGAAGACAGGTCAATTGATTCTTTTTACCAGATAAGGTATTTGGGAAGTAGATTACATTCAGAGTATAAAATGGGGCCAGACCTTAGGCTGAGACTGTGTCCTGACCGTAGACACTAAGTTACACAGACAGAGAGTTTAAAGCAAGAAGATCTGTAAGTAGCCTGTAAATCATGCATGTAGGATTGCTTGGACAAAACCTTCATGCCTCCCTAAAAGAGATACAAAAGTCTGATGGAAGTCTAAGGAAAAGCAGGAAGGTTTGCTCCCTTACAGCACCCACCATCCCAGGGAAGGTGCCCTGCAATCATAAGGATTTACTTCCCTCTTTTGAAGCTTGCAATTCCTGTTCATCCCCGCAGGAAGGATGAAGGAAGGAGAGGTTGAGCTCTGGTAAGGTTTCCTCCCTGTTCGGCACCACACAGCAGAAGCCTGCTGTAAGTTTCTCTCATATTTAACTTCCATTTTTCTGAGGAAACTTATAATGAATATAAATTAAATTGCACCTTCAGTACAAATTACTTTTAAATCCATCCCTTCAACATCCCACATCTCCCAGAGCATAAGAGGGCAGAGCAGGAACGTAGGATCCTGAGCCAGGTCTGCCTTACATATCTCAGTTTCATGTTTTTAAGATGATTTATGAACCTGGGAGCAACCAAACTCTGCAGGGACCTTCTACCCATGTCCCACAGGCACTGAAATGCTTTATCTTCATCTGGACTTTCCTACTTACCTCGCCTAAGTGTATGGCAGCAATAGAGAACCATATGGGGGAACAGCCCATTTTTACATCAAAATCTTCATTCTCAGAACAGGAAGTTTTTACTCCCTCTCTGTGTGGTAGAGATGTAATCTGTCCCCTTACACACCACCCTCGCAGACACTGCTTCTTTGTGCTTAATATACACCATACATCAAGTAGGACATTCTGATTTCAGCTTCAGCAGTAGAGAAGAAGAGGAGTTCCTGCCCATAAAAACCACAGGCAATAGCTTGCTGAACTCTTAGAGGGAAACCAGTCAGACTGCAAGACACAATAATAAGTTTCCCTCAAAATATATCTGATTACGTAACGGATTGCTGTATTAAAAATTAAATAAGGCTTGAAATATACAGCAATTTGTAGGCACTAGGGAGTGTGCCTAATAAAGCAAGTGCATTAGCTGCTTCTGCTTTTTGAAATCCAGTCTATAAATACTGTAACATCTTCCTATTTACTTCATGTGGGAGGACCAGACTTTGTGAACCTGCTTGTTAAAAACAGCCCTGAGTTCAGTTTGACTGACACTTTTTTAGCTATGCCTCAGTATTAGTATTGGTCTAATCAGCATCTGACGATTGCCATTGAGGTCCCTGGGGACACTGTACCTTGTGCATGCTCTAAATGTAGCATGAATGTGGAACTCGATCCTTCCAGGAAAAGTAATGGGACCTGTGCAGGATCCTAACCTCCCAGGGGCCACACAGCAATTTACGGGACTCGAGCATTACACTATTTTGGCAGTGGTTATGCTAATGCCTGTGTTAACCCTCCAAGCACAGTCAGTGCAAATCAGATATTTCTCAGCATTAGATGGAGTTGCTTTCCAATGGGAGTTGGGAACACAAAGGCACTTCAGAAAGATCCCCTCAGTAAAACCACCTGCATCTTACAGTTCCCAAACACACTTAAAAATCAGGACCTTGGGGTACAGTTCTCACTGAAAGCCATACACTGATATTAGGTGAGATATAAATTCCTAAGGCCCTGACTCACAGAAGACCCTAAACACTCACTTTTCATGGAATTATTTATCAGCAAGGAGAGGAGTTGATAAGTTAGCAGGGGACTGACCTTCAGGGCAAAGTTTTGTCCCCTTCCCAGTAGTTGTTCAAGTATTTTACACAAAGGAGAACAGCCTTACCAAGGAAGACTGAGATCTGCTTGGTTCATGTCTAGGCCTGGAGGCCTGGGAGGCTGGAATGCCCACTGAGGATGTGGGCATTCACTTATCTCCAGAAGCAGAAGGCTTTGACCCAAGAGTGGGCTCTACCTACAAGGCCACCAGTTAAAAGGAGGCATTTTTCCACAGGCAGTGTCCTACAGGGACCTGAACAGATGACCCACAACAGCAGTCAGAAAGAGTGTAAAACCAGTCGAACGGTTTGCACTAAACAGGCACAGAGGATGATGCCCTGAGGATCAGAGGGACCAACGTTCTCACACCTAGCTACTGTAGTACTGGGTCAAAAATTTTTAGGGTACTGTCATGTCATTCTGGGGGCGTGCTTCCATGGCATTGCTGCTCTCCAACTACGCAGAAAGGAGTTGTCAGTCCACCACTTTTCAGGGGTACTTTGCTCTTTTGTTTTTGTAAAGCTGCATGGGAAGTGGTAGGTAAATGAATGTGTCTCAGAGAAGTTAAATGAAACTACTGTGCATTGGGCTTGTGCGGTTTCCTTCCTGTCACATTCAAACGCATCAGCAGCCCAGTCCAAGCACACACTGGGCTAGGTTAGCAAGCTCATCAAGCATGCTATCCTTGCCTTCTGACTTCCTCTTGGAAATAAAAACGGTGGCCCTAATGAGAATTAATTAGGACCGGGGGTGGAGAGGGGGGATCCATCGTGTTTTTGTTTGTATTGTTTGTTTTCTGTAAACCCATGGAGGGGAAAAAAATCATATTACTTCTCCATGCAATATAGTAAATGTAATAAAAAATGAACACATGGTAATTAGCTTCTCCATTAAGTATACCAAGCATAGACAATAGCAATCGTGCAGTGCTGATTACAGACATTATCCTTGCCTGGATTTTTTTTTTCCACCATTCAATCAACACTGCTAAATAGAAACTTCAGTGTTCAATATTATAAGACTCTAGCTGGCAGTTATACAAAGATGCCTTACACAATGTCATCTGGCTGCTTGCCTGATTCTCATATTACCTTCCTGTCTTGCCTTATACACTAATACGCATGGCTGATTAGAAGAAAAATGCAGAAGCTGCTTCCTTCTCTTCTTGCTTTTTTCTCCAGCTTCATGCCTTGAGGGAAAAAAGGAATCACATTTGCTAATTTCACCAGCAACGCTTAACCTGGGAATGGAACAATTCTCTTTCAGTTCTGCATTAGTTATAATTCATACACAAACACTGCCTTGCACCAGACTAATTGGGCAGTGTTTGATTCCACGCTGAGAGAAATGTTGATTACTGTTGTTGTAAAGAAGTCCTCTAGTAGCCTCAGTAAAGAGAGTCTTGGATTTCAAAATAAACATTTTCGGGCATTGTACAGTATCAAGGGGTTAGATGTCTGGAAACAGGATTTCAGACTGAAAATCCCAGAAGCTCAAATGACTCTGGAAAATGTCTAGGAACTCCTTAAGTGACTGCTTTTGGGTGGATTTGCTGATATCAGCAGACCCCTTGGGGAGTCACAGTACAGTTTATGCCAGTTTCTTCAGGAGGATAAACTTTCTCTCAGGAGGGATATTTTTCACATTGGAAAAAATGCGGTGTTCTCTATTCTTGTTTACACATATCTGTTTTATGCTTTGATTTCTTATGATAAAGCTATACCAAGGCAGGTGATGTACGTCCAGGTTTCTCTGACAAGCCTTCATTTTTCCCTGGATATTTTAGCCAGGCTGAATGTGAAGCCTGGTCAAGTGTCCAGGATTTCCAGATGTCTAGTAGCCATGTCAGAGCTACTTCTATGTATCTGAAAATCCTGGGTCACTGAGCATACATATGGACACTCTTTATATTCTGTGCCAAGGATGCCTCAGACAGATATCCAGGTGCAAGTCATCTTCTCAGCAAACATCACAGGTCCAATAATACCTGGTGACAGCACACTCTCAGTGAACCTTCCAGGAAAAGCATGGGGAAAAATATGGGACCTTTATGTTAGGGATAGGAATCTTCTGGCATTCTTAATTGATATAGCTATGCATAGCTATAGATCAAAGTCTACAGACTGAAATCTTACCTTGCAACTTAGCAATCAATTCTGGAAACAGCCTGGCTTGTGAAAATATGGGTCCGAGCGCATGTAGGGCAGCTGGCCCTGTGTTGGACAGGAGCTGTTCTCTGAGGATTGTACACTAAACACTGCAACCAGTCAGTAACAGGTAGCTTGAAAAATAATTTTCCCTATTTATTCCATCACTATTCAAAATATGCCTAGAATTAGTTTAAGAATTTAAGGATGGACCTTCAGATTAACACATGTATATATATATATGTGCATATATAAAAATTTATATACAAATCTGTGTTGGTATACATTAAAGTGTGTACGTTGCACAGATGGGAGAAACTTTAGGCCACCTACAAACCCTCTCCCTTTCTAGCTTTGTGACTACTATACATGAGCTTATGTGAATGGTATAATATACAGGCAAAGCAAAGGACTGAAAACTAAGCACAAGGTGAGTCAAGATTGTCCTTGAAATGTCTATTTCTTCAAAATCTGTGCCTATGAAGGCAAGTTTTCTGTGGCCAGAAGGTAAGGTCTAGGATTGCCAAGCACCACAGCAGACAGTTTCAGCTGCTGCTTTAGCCTGCATTCCACTTGGGATGCCTCTGCTCATCTGTGATGGCCCAGGGATCCCGAGTGATCAGGTTTGACTTGAGACAAGACATATAGGCAGCTGCAATTGGGCCCTCTAATCAAAGGTGGTGGCAGCAGCTTACAGCTCAACAGTATCATTCATCTCTGAAGAATATTTTAAACATCAGAAAACCTTTGTTGAGTGTTTATGATTAAAACTCAGGTAAGCAAGTCTGTTTTGGCAGAAACATGCTCCTTCAATAAGTTGCCCACCATTTAAAGTGTACACAGAGTGCTGCAGTTTCACTGCTGTTGCTCTTCACACATTATGACTGGAAAAAAATGAAAAAGGTAAAAATGATGCATTTAAAAATATATTTTAAACCATGTCTAGATTATATACCCCTTTTTTCTACTTTACTTACACTTCAGAGGGTGACACAAAACCCTGCACAGTCGGCAGTGTCTGGACTTGTTTTGTTCCTGTGAGTCAAACAGTAAGCAGGACCTCAAAAAATCCGCCTGCCTCCTACTATTAGAAGACAAAAAATTTGGTGCTTAGATAAAGAGAGCTTTCAGGGATGCCAGTCTGCCTGTGTCAGTCACCAAGTGCTGGTTGTTTTCTTAAGAAGAGATTGAAGGCAGTCTGGGGAAAGGAAAACTCATTATAAAAAATGTTCACACTATGGTTATGAAATGTGTCTTTTTACTAATCTCCTCTCACTTCCCTCAGCAGCTCCTTTTCTTGCAATGACTGCAGCACTGGTCATAAGTTCAGTGTGGTCCTCCATGCAGTTCATTTTCAAAATTTAGAGAGTACATATTAAATACCAGGACACTTAACTAGAAGGCCTCTTAACCCAGCAGCTGAAAAGCTACTGGTGTCATGTAAGAATGCGTCAGACCTCAAACCCAGCCCCATTCCACTGGAGAAGATGAGGCTTTTTTTTTAATCAGCTTTGATTATGGTGTATGAAAGCATGACCATATTCCTACAGGGAAAATATCTGGTGCTAAAGTGTTCTTCAATGCAGAAAAAAACATCAGGGACTGTGGTGAAGAGCTAAAGTGAGAATATTCTTTTTTTCAATTTAACAGGAAAAGAAAGAGAAAAAAATAAGAAAAGGAAATTAGAGTTTCTCCTAACTATATCTTTCCGTGACTTCAAACAATTTTTAATTGTGTTTATCCGTGCAAATCTTTGCATTAGCTCATACTTAGAGCAAAAATCTTCAAAAGGCATTTTGAATGTGCATTAGTATTTACTTCAGTAATGCATTTTGAAGCTTCCTGCAGTCTTTTCATGGTGAAATATCCTGCTCTCGTACATCTTACAGTAATCATATTAAGTGATTTGCACCTCTGATTTCTTAAGTCAACACATGGTGTAATATGACATTGAATTACATCTGACCTTCTCTGTTCCCTCAAAACCACATTTCAACATAGACATATGTGCATTTTACAGTACATATCTTTTACTTTAAAATGTGCTCACAAGAAGCCAAAGCTCGCCAGTATAATCTATGTTATCTGCAGAGCAGCTGGTAAATGCATGAATACCCAGATTGTTACAGTCATTTTTTGTCTCCCTATTTTCAAGCTAAAATAATCTTATAGCTTATAAGATATAACCAAATAAGGCAAGGAACACAGATAATACTCTGGAGGGATGTGAGATAGGATATCTTGGCACAAATTAAGCACAGTCATTTAGGATCTGTAATAAAATCTGGCATTTCACCAGTTTGCCAGCCATTAAATTAAGGGTCATTGAAGCCCCAGTCAAGATTTTTTTCACTTCGTTTAAAGAAATAACGAACTACTTTGAATTCTTGAGTTTAAATCAGTAGAAGACACTTGTCTGTTAAAAGAGGTATTTTTATACTCGAGCTGGCATGGGTACTTCACCCTGACAGACCATTTTCACACTGTGATGCAGATTCTTCTGGGCAAAGTTTAGCAAAAGGCTCTAATGAATCAGATCAGAGACAAAAATGCGTGAGGTAATGCCATGGGATAGCACTGAAATATTAGTGACGAGGAAAGCTAAGCGCTGGCAGCCTCAGTGTATCTGGCTGCGGTTTTATGAACGTCTGAGCGGACTGAAGGGCTCACCAGTGCCGGCAGGCAAAGCATTGCCCTTGCTTTCCCCTGCCGCACAGTTCTTCCTCTCTTGACACTGAAAAGGAAAGCACTATGAGCCATTTTTACACCTGCCCTTTAAAAAGTGGGACAGTTTTTGTCCTGTGCCCTGTGCTTTGGGTTGGTGGAGCAGAGGCTGTCCCAGCTGTGAGCACAGATGCCTGACTCTTCCCCCTAACCTAAACCCAGGCTTAGGTTACACCAGAAAAGGGGCCATCCCCTACACAAACAAAGCCAGAATCATCTCCGGTTCAAGCCACTTTTCCTCCCTGTCCCAGCATGCTCTGAACATAGGTTATTAATGGGAGAAGGGACATAAGGACAGCAATTCTAGTTCTGTGCCAGGCAGGAACTTCTTCACTCCAAGGGGAGTGGAGTAAATACAGCATTTATAACAGGGAGATGCAGTGCTACAGCTGGTAACAATAAAAGAGGCTTCGTTGTATGAAAAGATCAAGTTTTACATCTATATCATCTAAATCAGGTTGGTTTAAATGCTAATACCTTCAGTTCTGTGACACATTTTCCCCTTAGTTTAATACTGCCTTGGTAGTGTGACCTTCAGCTTTTTTCACAAAACCCCTTTCTCCAGTCTTTTGGTGAAAGAAAATTAAGAATAAAGCTCCTGTGTAGGAGGAATCATGGTATGAATAAGCTTGTTCAGAACATAGTATTGAATTTTTCCCAATTTGCATTAATTTCTCAGTGTATTTTGTATATAGGCCCAGAGCTTTGTATGTATTTTAATTACATCTCAGTATATAGAGTGCTGGCTCCCATTGTTAATGTTGTCAGTGCCATAGAGACAATGGTAGGCAACATAAGACTGAATGAAATTTACCTCAATTTTGTTTTTTCTAATTTATATATAACTCACTTGGTTCCTTGCTCTTTCATGAAAGATTTACCAGCAGGGCTGATAAATCTTATGGTCTGAAAAAGTAAAAGAAAGAAACTATCACAAATATGCTAAATTATTTATTTGAGTAATAGGTTTGATTTTATTTAATCAACTTTCCCTCTCAGATAGCTTATTTCTAAGATTTTTTTTTTGCATAATTGAATAAGTCCAAAGAAAAGAATGGTGAATTGCATAGTTACTTTTATTTTGTTATGCCATTTCTTATCCCTTTTCCAACTAACCTACTCAGATTCTCTCCTTGTTTATTTATTTTTATATGTTATTTTTTATATTTATGCCTTTGGGCTCAGTTGTTACATTTACCCTGTGACTGCACAGCACCTAACACATCAGGGTACTGACCTAGTGAGTATGCTTTGTCATTTAAATGCATTATTGCAGCACTTGTTGTGGTTATTGCTGTTTTTATTAAGGAACAAATGCTCTTTGGCAATTATATTCATTTGATAGATTTTTTTTTTCAGTCATTGTATAATGTATTCATGAGTAATTATTTTCATTACCCCAGTCACCACTCCACTGAGACATTAACAGACATTTTTCCTTTAAGAATATAGTTTGGTAAGCAACCAACTGTTAATACATGAACTAGAGGAAATGTAGTTGAGAGAACAGAAGCTCCTGTATCGCTGGCAGTTATAGATATACCTTTGAAAGTGAATTTGCAGTTGGACTAGATAATCCATGCAGTTTGCTGTAGCCCCAGGCCCAGTGTTTCATCTAAATCATGGTGCTTACTCAGCATTTGCAATAGAGCACACATGCATGTGGGCTTTCAGCAGAAATGTGACAAGGAGCTCAGTGAACCAGGAGGTGTCAAACTGGATTCAGGCTAAAGCAAATGAAAGTCTGTAATTTTAGCCTTTACTATGGCAGGGGAGTAAAAATCATGTCAGGATCTGTGTCATGTAAATATTTGCTAGAGGCTGGCTAATTGCAAATGAACTGATTGTGGGAGTGGGATGCTAACTTGAACTGTGGCTTAGTCAAAAGCAAAGCTGGCAAAAGGCAGCCAATGTTATTACCTTTAGTCACCATTACCAGCCGCAGGGGAAAACGACCTTGTGACTGAGGAACTGGTCAGGGATCGAGTTTGGTTTCAGTTCCCAGTTCTGCTGCAGGAGCTGCATGTGACAGGATTAGATGTTAATATCCTGGCTCACAATGGCAGGTGATTTTTTTGAAAGAAACGGGAAATAAACAGGTACTGTATGGCAATTCAGTGTAAGCAGAGCTGATTGTATGTGAAATGAGGTGCTGGAATAGTTATTCAGTATATGCAATACCAGGCTTGGCCCCAGATGAACCCACATGAATGAAAAGCATTAACAGTGGTATTAAAAACAAGCCCTTCAGCTCTTTACATAGTTCAGGTCTTCATCTGCAAAATAAGACTACTACACTGCTTTGAATAATAACTATGTCTTCTGTCTTGTCAACTTGAACACTTTGGATAGAGTGTCTTTTCTAGTTGTATGAGCAACATGACAGTCCAGAAGTCCTGATTTCAGATGGGAGACCTAAGCACTGCTACCATGCAGGTGGAATGGCATGGCATGGCATGGCATGACATGGCATGGCATGGCTTGGCATGGCATAGAATCGAATTGAATTGAATTGAATCGAAACGAATCAAAAAAATCGAATCGAATCGAATCGAATCGAATCGAATCGAATCGAATCGAATCGAATCGAATCGAATCGAATCGAATCGAATCGAATCGAATCGAATCGAATCGAATCGAATCGAATCGAATCGAATCGAATCGAATCGAATCGAATCGAATCGAATCGAATCGAATCGAATAGAATAGAATAGAATATTGTCAGTTGGACGGGACCTACAATGGTTATCTAGTCTAATTGCCTGGCCATGTCAGGGCTCACCAAAAGATAAAGCGTGCTAAGGGCACTGTCCAAATACCTCTTAAACACT
>VZTL01023733.1:6671-27376 GCA_013400535.1 Scopus umbretta | reverse complement strand
TCCCCCCCCCCCATTTCTTCAATTGAGTTTTCAAAAGAATTTTATTATTTCCTTTTTAATCTGTCCAAGACATGCTTTTATTCTCTCAACAACTAGTATATCTCTCATTGTCCTTTCTATTAGTGGAACATTCCTATCATCAATCTCACAAATATTTATACAGCTGGGGAGCTTCAGATATATGAGTAGCCTCACATAATTCAGTGGAAATGCATTCTGAAGAATCCTCTCAACTAACACAGATAGACATACACTGGAATAAATTCTGTTTGCAAATAGCCGGTTAAAAATTTTAGATTTTATTCATTTGGCAAAACTAATCTCTTTGATATGAAACATTTAGGAAGAAACGGAGATAAGAGATTCAAGAAGTCAAGGTCTTTTGGGCTTTGGAATAGTGCTTATTAAATCCAGACTGACTTCAGAAATAGCAGGACTTTGTGCAGAAAAATTACTCATTCTCCCTTGACCACTGGTGAGCATATGCTAAACTGAAACAACCCATATCCACATATGCCTCCAGTGGAAGAACTCTCTAAAGCTCTCTCTAAAGCATTTGTGTTGTAGGAACATACAGAATAGCCACCATTTTAAAAAGGTTTTGAATCTCAGATCAAATGATATTAAAATGAAAGTTCTGCTGTCAGTATATCTAAGCCAAATATTCTAACTTTTAAAAAAATAAATGTTAGTTGGATTTTAAGAAGCTACTATGACATTACTTTCATTTTAGTATGTGGTTCCAGTGCGTGCAGAATGTACTATAAGCTTAGAAGAGTCACAGCCAGAGAAATAATCCTAGAAAATAAAAGATGTGCTCACTGAGCACCTCTGAAGAATTTTAACATACATGTGGAAGTGGCATCTTTTTTGGTCAGACTGCTGCGCAAAGATGAAGGTAACTAGTGCTTATACAACTATTTTAACTGCAATGAACAAGGTCATTCAGGAGTGTAAGCAAACAGGCTTTATAAGCATAAGACTTTAAACACAGATCTGATAAATACAGTTTATCAAGCTCACTATATAAGGAAGAGGCACTCAGATTTCTTGAGGGCACTTTCAGAACGTGTGAGGGAAAAGCAGTCCAAAATCACCAATAGTAACTGGTCATTAGCAAAACCAGATTCTGGTACACAGCATTATTTTGCAACACAATTAACCTCATACTTACTGTGAAATGCTTTCTAATCCCTATGTTAAAATTATCATTGTATGTACATTAGTCCAAATGTTCAACATAAACTATACCATGAGCACACAGCTTTACTTCCATCTCTTGAGTGCTCTTTAATGCAGTGATACTTAATATAAATAAAAAGCATCTACATCTGTTATGAAATCCTTTTCCCTACATGATCCTAATGCTTATTACCAGATTTTACAATCATCTGTTTAATAAATAAAAGAACAAGTAATAGAATAAAGGTGTTACTCCTGTATGAAGAGATTAGACAGAAAACCTGCTTCAAAAAATATTGTTTAACTGAACTGGGTGAGGTAATCTAAACTACTTGAAAAAAGCTACTCTTGAAAGTTATTTAGCTCTCTACTAGTAGCTGATATTTTTATATAAATTAAATTACTTGGTAAAAGGAAGAGACAACAGTAAAGACACTTTAAGGTACTGTCTTAGGAGACAGCACAAAATAAACCGCTTCATCCTTGGAAGTCTTCAAGACTTGGACTGCATAAAGCCCTCAACATTGTCTGATCTCATAGCTGACCTTGCTTATAGATTCAGAAAATAAGGTCTTACAGTAGGAGGTATAAAAGAGTGTATTATTGGGATGAATAAGCAGCTACACTTGCAGAGGCTTCTGAATAACTTAACATGAGCCTCTTAAAAAGGCACTGCTTCCCCTAAAACAAATTCCTTGTGGGAAGCACTACTGCTTAGTTACAGCATTTACAACAGGTGAAGGGCTAATGCTTGGAGGACAGTCTACTTTAAAAAAAAAAAAAAATCCTTCGGACAATCTTTTCAAACCACATTTATCCACAGCACGAGAAGGCTAATTTATATTGAGTGTTTAGTACCAGCTGAACCGTGATTACTGAAGCTTTAGTATCAGACAGAGTGGGTATACTGCAGATGTCCAGAACTGACAGCTGTATTTAAACCTCTGTTCTGTTCCGTGGAGGCCTGCATTACTGACCTAGAAAATGAAAGTATCTGATTGAGAGCAGAAGTGTCCTAAGCAGGAAGAAAAGAGCCTCACAGGTGGCTGCTTCAGTAAGGGTGTTCTGGAACTGAACAGTGCATGGGAAGACACATGCAGACAACCAGAGGGCTTCAGATCCAAGAAGTAATTCCTCCTTTAGTTTAACCACAACGTGACCCTTCACTTGTAGACACCTGACAAAGCTTCATTATACTTCATTAGTGCTAGGCTAATTTACACCAGCTGATGACCTAGCTCCAGGCAAAAAGCAGAATTACTCGACAACAATGAAGAATAAAGGTGAAGGGCTGATGAAGTAACCACCATTATGGAGAAATAATGTAATTTGTTAAACTGTTCTGTGGTTTTGCATTAGTGTTTTCCAACAGCAAACAGGCTACAGCATTTGCTCCTCTTCCCCAAATGGAATCACATTTTTACTATATCCTACCACCCTTTGGACACCCTAAATGAACAGTAAGCCTTTCGAGGAGTTCAAAGAATACCCTACTTTGGAGGGGAAAAAAAAAAAAAAAAAGTGCATTGTGGATAAAGGATAAAGCAAGTGTCAGTTACTGAACAGAAATCCACTGGATGAGGGCAGTTTGGTTCTTTTTCTCAACTTATCATGAACTTCCAAAATTCCATTTTAAAGCTGAGGTCTCTTCTGCTAAATATCATTTTTCCAAAAACAACATATTCGTTCTTTTGTGTTGATAAGCCTGTGATGAAAACTCAAGTGGAACCTCAACCCCTCATCCACTGCTCATGCATTTTAGAGCTCTCCTCCGAGCCTCCACAGCAACCGAGCTATGCTCCAATTGCTTTGCTAAATGTCCACTCACAAGGTTAATTTTGCTGCTTCTCACTATAGCGCGTTTGGAACTGGCTTGTGCACTTAGCAAGCTGAAAGTTCATCAACAGAAAACCTGTAATTCCCGTTCCCATCTTGCAGACCTTTTGCATTCCCCCCTTTCTACCTCTCCTACCAACCCAAGTAAAGGCAAGTTTTCAAGGGGGGAGACAAAGTCTATAGGTAGATTCCTAGAAGGGGGTTATACAAATCAAGAAAACCCGAGATGCAGCTTATGGCTGCAAGGGAGAGAAACATAATAAGGGTAATTTTGGTGCAGACTGCAAGAGATAGTGGATGAATAGGCCAAAGCAGGAAGAAGGGCCGTACCTGAGACTTGGGCTACTAAGATGCTGCGGACCCATCCGGCTATTCAGCCAACGTGCCATCCGTTGTTCACCCTCCCATTTCGACATTGCTCTGGTTTCAAGTCTTGGCATCACTCCGGCCATAGGATCAGTTTCCACTGCAATCACACATACATCATTCTTGCTATGTGGTAACCGCAGTAACCAGAAGTGGTGCAAGTCAAGTCGTTTAGAAGCCTTGCTCAGATTTAGTGTATATAACATATGCTTGACATTTATTCAGTGAATTTAGATTTGAGACGATTAAATTTTGGAAAGGTTTCAGAGAAGAACTATGGGAATAAATCTAGATCTGGAAAAGTACTTATACTTGACCTGTTCAATCGATACTGAGCTTACTGAAAGGCAGTTTGGCTTGGTCTCCAGAATTCCACAAGACTGAAAACCCTGTAAAGGAAGAATCACGAGTCTGGGCACAAAGACATAAGGAGATTCAAGATTGTTGGTAGTTAAATTAAGGTAGAAATAGAAGTCAATTATTTGTAATCGGCAATGAACAGTGGGAACAGCTTGCTAAAAGTAGTAACCCAACAGATGAAGAAGTGCTCAATATTTAATTAGCTTAGTAAAAAAAAAACCCCAAACACAATAAAGGAGAAATAACTTGATTGGGGGGGAGGGGGAACAGGAGGGGCCATTTATGTAAAATGATGCCTTTGTTTTTAGTTAGCTGACTCTAACACAGTCTCTCTGGAGTATTTGGCCAGGTGAAGCTATGTCAGAGCCGCTACCGATTATCTTTGAAAGCTATGGAATGGGAAGGTTCCAGAACACTGGAAAAACAGAAAAAAACATCCTTAAGTTGAAAAAGGGGGAGAAAGGGGGGAGAAAGAAAGAGCACACGCATGAGCTGGGCAGTTATGGAACAGTCTGTCTAATTTAAATTCCTGGAAAAATATATTGGAACAAATGAACTATTTTTAGAAGATAATAGGTTGATAAGTAACAGCTCCAGACTTGTTAGGAGCAGATTGCATCAAACTAATCTTTTCTACTGTGACAGGTTTAACAGGCTCACGGATGGGGAAATGTTGATACCATTTAACTTAAGGGGATTTGCTCCTTACAGGCAACTTGTGTAAGTAAGCTCAGCAAACTTTGGACAAAGTAATGGGTGTGCAGGAGACCAGCTGAAGATGACATGCTCAAAGTAATTGCTAATATCACTATGGAAGGTTGTATCAAATCAGTTTCTGTGGGCACAGACATTATTCCACCATATAAATACACAGTTTTAAATACACGTAAATGTAATTTTAAATTGCACACTTGGGGAGAAGGGGGGGACTAAGCACTTCAGAGATCAAGAACAGAATTCAGAGTAATGTGGGCAAGTTAGAGAAATGGTCTAAAATAATTAGGAAATTAATCAAGGTTAATAGTTGTCCTTTTTAAGGAACAGTTCACTGCACAAACACAGGAGAAGTCAGAGTCAGCTCGCAGTCCCATAGAAAAAGACCTGGAGTTAGAGTGGATCACAAACTGAACATGAGTAAACACTGCCATACTCTTGTGAAAAAAGCAAACATACCGAGATGTATAAACAGAAGTGCTGTAAGATTCGTAAAATAAACCTTCCACTCTACTTAGCACTCATTAAAGCCTCTACTGGGATACTTTGTCCATCTTAGGAGCTATGCTTCAAGATGATACCTAGAGACAAAAACACTGGAACAGATTCTGTGGGCAGCTGGTGGAGCCCCCATCGTTACCCAACTTCTTACAAGCACCTAAATACCTATCAGGAATTGTTCAAGTATAACTAATACTTCCTTATCTACGGATTAAATATCCAAAAGTCTCTTTAAGCCTTAATTTCCACAGGTTTACATTACTTCAAAGGTCTGTGCAATCATGAATGAATTTCTTATACCGTAATTCCATCCCACATTGTTTAGCTTGGTAAGGAAATCTCCCCAGGATTTTAATGCGTTTGTATCAGCTGAAGGTTAGTCTTTTTAGTTATAGTAGTCAGAGCTGAATGGAAATGCACAAGTGCTTCAACAACTAAGCATGCATCTTGCTGTATAAATTCCACCTTCCACACTAGATGACCAAGTACATTTTATTGACAACCAAAAAGCTAGCCTATTATAACTAACAGAGAGGTGTGGAAGGAAAGTCCTAAACTCTAACCAAGGAAGAGTCAGGCTAAAAATGAAAGATGAGAGAAAAAAGTTTGTACCACAAACTCTTCCTGCTACTGCATGAGGCAGGTTATGTTAGAACTGTTAGGAACCGAGTAGAATCCTGGCATGATGTTATAAAGCATTCATTCAGTACTAGTTTCTTATCAAAATGAAATACTGGAAAACATATTTGGTTTCTCTAGCAGTTTCTAAAAAACAACCAGAAGAAGGCTAGAAAACAGTGCACATGACTTTCCCACGGGCAGTGATACCATCACAGGAACCATCAACTAAGTAACACTACGGGGGAGGTCAGTCCATACACACTGCTACTCCCCATAGTCCCTCCTGTAACAATACTTGTGAAAAACAACAGCTGCGGTTTTGCAAGGCAAACCACAGAGGAATGGCATTTCAGAGGTTAAAAGCCTGTACCACACGTCGCATAAAGTAGACTTCGGCCCCTTTAAACTGGGAACAGGTGTTGAGTCAGCTCTCTGCACCGAGGCCAAATCTTGGAATGAAAGGGAGCCAAGGCTGACATGCCATCCCGTCAGGCCACGACGGAGGACACGGAGGGGAGGGGAATACAAACTGTAACAGACTGATGCTTGAGCTCAGCGATGTGGCTATCCCACAGGCCAGAATAAAAAAGTAAACCACAGAAAAGAGAGAGTATGGGTTAGAAAAAGATTGCAAACTGATTCATACGAGTGAGTCATCTGTTACTGTCTTCTGCTACCTGAAACGGGAACTTTTCTACTCTCCGCAGGAGACAGTCCGCACTGCTGAAACTGTGAATAGCAATCAAGGATCCCCTTTCTGCAAAGCAGGAAGACCTAGAAGGTCTATCTTAGTTACTGGGCATTCTCCATATCACAGTCTGTGCAATTCCTAAGGTGACCTGAAGTGTAAAGCACACTCTTGAGTTTTTAATTCTGTGTGCTGCTTTCGATTCAGCACAGAGGATACTAAATCACCCCCACCAGCTGTTTTAGGTACATACATTGTAATTCACCATCGAAAACCTAATTGTGTGTACACACTACATACAGGTACAAGTACTGTAATAGGAAAACATGTAGGAATGCACACAAGCAGTGGTTCCCCCACTTCCAGCCCACATCTGAATGGGGTCCCCCCAACCATCTAAGGTAGGGGTGCATGTGTATGTGTGAGTGAAATGGCTGTTGTAAAGAAATGCTGTTTTTCAGAAAGTAAATCTTAGCTCCTTCTCTAAATTTAGCTCTGTAGAGTCATTAAAGACAAAGTGCAGTATCACTATTTATGGGAAATAGTTTATACTCGCTTTGCAAGCTAATGCAGTCCCATTTACTTCACAAAGCGGTGCAGTGAGTCATGTTACCCAGGAACATTCATACACCCATATGAACTAAGGAAGGAGAAACTCTCGCTCGCTTTCCCCTTTCCTTCTGAGACATTCTTGAGAAACAGCATCCACTAGCAACAGTTCAGAATAATGACATTCCAAAGAAGCAGACAGTGACAGGTGCGGGTAAAACAAACTGTAATATAGAAAATATGAAAGGAAAAAAGAAAATCTACTCCAAAATAAGTTTTAATTCATTCTCTTATGCTTACATCTGAGTTCAGCAATTTGAAAGGTGTTATTCCATGTCAAAGCTAAACCTATGCAGCTGTGAATACCTGCCAGAAAAATTGCTTTTCTCCTCTATCTAGCCAAAGTTTTCCTGCATGGGATCTATCAACTGTATAGTTGAAAGGGGAGTGAGAGCAGTGAGACTATCCACAGGAAAGCTTTTTTGGTTTTTTTTGTTCATTTGTTTCTTCCATTCAATCCCCTAGTTGACCAAATAAACTCCATGGCCACATGATCCCCAGATTCAACCCACTGTAAGTGGGTTACATCGTTTAGGTGGCAAGGCTCAGTTACATCAGATTAGCTACAAAGTGAAATTGCACTCTTACTTACTATCTAGACTAAGCTATGTGGTCGTTGTAACCATCAAGGCTGATCTAGGCTGTGTCACATACTACACATACGCAGACCTGCGTTTCATGCTTAAACCTTGTGAAAATACACTTGCCTCTTTCAAAAAGATTCTGAGTGTTTTTCAATGGCAAGTCTATTTCTCCATTGCTAATTCTTAAGTGTTCGTTACTCAGCAGAGAGGTCAATGGTAATATGCACAAAATAATTATAATTTACAACCTCACAAGTTTACAACAATATCGCATTACTTTTCACTGTGTGCATGACCAGGTAAGGTCAGACCATCTTAGTCATCTTAGTGTGACCCTAATCTTGTGACAACCTCTACAGTCTCTTAATTCTCAGTTCTGAACCAGGAATTGTATGTTCTTTTTTATGTTGTTGTTTGTTTGTTTGTTCATTTTTCTTTTCCTTTTCTTGCTCTACACATGCACAATACCTGCTAACGGGGACCGGGATTTAAAAGGTACCATCTCAAAGCACATGAGCAACAACAGACAATACCCAGGTACACCCACTGATCTATTAATGGCAATATGCAACAATTTCATCTGATCATGTATTGTTCACTTTCTACTCAATTATTTAAAGTGTTGAATAAGCAACAATTACAGAAATTGTTCAAATGAAACCAGATTTTAAGTTTCATTGCATTTTGCTTACAGTTTTAAAAAAAAAAGTTATCCACCACCATGTTCTTATGTTGCATCTTAGAGAAGCCAAATCAGGTTTTTGTTATTTCAAATTCATTAAGCTAATATGCATACCCTTTAAGCAGTAGTGAACAATACTCTCTCATCTGTATTCTTAAGGAGCGTTTTAGAAACATGTCAAGCAAATATGCTTTCCATTTTAATTTTACAAACTATTCCATTCTTCCATATTTTCTCTCTTACAGACATAATGCAGTTTGATATTCAGTGATTGCCTAAAGCACAGCCTAAGGTGGAGAGGGGTGCAAAATCACTGCAAGAGAGATAGAACAGTGACTTTTTCGGATTACAGGACCAACTACCTCAAGACTTCTTTAAAATGCAGTCTGAAAACAAAACTATGACAATAATCTGTGCCATGGCTTTGAAATTATGATTTCAGCCAAACCAGCAAAGTTTCCAAACTTGCTGATGCATCTTTGATGCCTCCCAGAATAGCAGTGAAGTGTCTTGTGTACTTTCTCTCTGACTAGGCTCAGAGAAAAGGAACGCAGACCATGCCTGGAACCCAGGCAACACCTATATCACATTTACCAGAGGGCCTCTCCTACTATCTATAGGATACAGGGACATCTCCCAAAAGTTACCCATTTGTGAATGAGACCAGAGTACTCTTGTTTTAAATGCAGAAAGTACAGATTAATTCAAAGTGAAAGAGAAAAGAGAAACCACAAACCTGTGTGAAAAAGCCCAAATCTTGTTTTCACTATGCAGATTACCAGAGATATTCAGTATAACGTAGAGTATATTGCCCTTGTCTTACCTTAACATAAGCATAGGAATGTTTGAGGTGGTTCTTTCCAGCTACTCCCAACAGAACAAAAATCGCTCCTGCTACCATCCAAGCAGTAGTGGAACTGGTTTTCAATGGTTATTAAGGTAAGCCATGGTGATTAAGCATGATTTATAATCCTGTCATTCTTGTAACACACTAGGCAAGTCTCAGTCCAACAGTACCCACAAGGTTAAAAAAAAAAAAAATAGATCTGTCAATCACTGTACTTGCATGTCAGTATACAGCTTTCAGTTACCTTCTAATAGGCACATGTCAAAGGTTTCGAAATAGACACAAAATTCCCAGTGGACAAATTATAAAGCATGTCTTGTTGTACTGCAGCTGTAAATGTAAGCAAAACATTTATCAGTACAACCATATTTTTTCTGGTTAACTTGAGGCACATTTAGTTTCTGCTGCAGCGTTACATTTGTTGAGAATGTAACGGGGGGGGTGGGGTGTGGAGAGTGAGTTAGCACACATACACAAAGTAACCCTCATGAGCCCTTTTCAATCAGAGCAGAGAAAGCAAGAGCAGGGGGTGCAGCCCTGCCTACCAGGAAGTCACTGTTTGCAGTGAAAGCGAGATGAAACGCAGATGTAAATGTACAGGTGCAGTGATTTTAAGGTTTTCACCTCCACAGCTTGGTGAAATAAAATGGCAGAAGGCTAGGTCACCAGAAAAAAAAGAAAAATTAACCAGAATAAATTAATCACTTGGCTCTAGAAGTCAGAAACTTACCAAAACTCCAGACTGGGAATTACTAGGAGCAATACCACTTGCAGTATCCAATACACAAACTTCTGTCTTTTAATTCCCTCCTCCTTGTTAAGCATGACAGTTTAATCCAGTGTACCTTTACCTGCCTTTTCTCATATTTTATACTTTAGTTGTTGAATTTTGTTTTAAAAATGAATAGCTGCAATGTGAATATGTTAAATAAAATATCTAGTTATTAGGAAGAGTCTCATGACTGACTCACATTCTATACAAAAAATAAGAGTTTGGGTACTGCTTTCCTTTTCCCAAATACTAAGCCGAATTACACTATACTGAAAATTAGTTACATAGTTGCCAATTTGTTACTTAACTGGAAAACTAGGACCATATTGGTATCATTAAAATCCATCATTTTTAACTTAGCTGACACAGAAAACATGAAGCTGATTTTATGCAGACAACAGAGACTCCACTGGCCAGATGCTTTTGCTGGAGGCAGCGTTACCCCATGGCTGGAATCCCTTCCCAGCGACGCTGCTTATCGTTGTGCCAGGGCCTCCTGCTTTTCAGAGCCCTAGTTTGTGCTTTCGTAAAATTAGCCAGTGTTTAGCTTTTGTTTCCCTGCCCCGTGTCACGTATTTTCTAGATGTGAGAACCTTCCACAATGGAACCAACTGTATATTTAGTCTGACAAAGAAAAATAAGAGAAAACCGTTCACCTTCGCATCACAGCTATCTAGGCCTGAAAGCACATAACCCCGCTAATCTCACGGTCACAAGCCAATTGCTGACTTTTCTAAAGCTACGGGGCTGCAGAGCCTCATGTGCGTGATGCAGAGGCTTTGAAGAGCAGCAGGTCACCCGCAGCCCTGGTTCCCACTCTCCAACTGCCTCACCCCCCCATCTCTTCCAAGCAGCTGTCTGTTATACCATCTTATCAACAATGCTACTAAGGCAACATAATGCCAAGGTACTCGGGAAGAGATTGAAGTCACTCACATGGAAAACACTGGACGTGTAAAGGCTACCTAGTCATACTTCATTATCGTATTATTAATACATCACTAACCAATACATTTCTGCTTACCTATTTAAGGTCATTTTTTCTCTCTGAAGGAGTCAAGTAGGTCTACTCAAACCTTTACAGGAACAGAACTACCACCGGGCCTCTTCCCTTTTAAGGATGATAATAAGGGTTAGGGTGCAATGTGAAGCCATTTTCATTGAAAGCAAAGGCTCTCGGACACAGTTACAGCTGGAGGCAGTGATTTCAAACAAACTGTGTGTGGGGGTGGAGAGGCCTCAGAGGATACTTTGGGGCATGACCGAGGCCTATTTGGGAAGGTTTGCTACGTTTCTTCACAAGCAGTTCTCAGATCAAAATCAAGTGCAGTAAAGGCACTATGCAAAAAGTGAAAATAAATAATCTTTGCTAAGCTAATTAACTTCCTGATCTTGAGATTTTTGAAGGATCAGCATTTTACGATAAATTATTTCCATCCGATTGCCTTGAATTCTTACAGTGCCTTATGTATATTGTCCTCTGTGCCTTCTTATACATGCGTGAACTGCTTACCGGGCAGCTGGTAGGAGAGGGGGTGCTGGCTGAGGACAGCCGTGCTGGGGCAGAGGCCTGCCATGGCTCTCCATTGTTGCAGAAGCATGCACCAGCTCAGCACTGCCCCGCTACGCACTCTAAATCCCCGCTTTTGTGTTTCCTCGCTGCCAGAGATAGCTGCTCTGAACAGCAGCCTCCTTGCCTGGCGCACTGAGACAAAGAAATGTACAACCACATAGTTCATGACTCAGCTGGAAAGACATGAGTCAAACAGCAGCCTCCTCAGAACAACAGGAGCTGCATATTAACCATCCATCTGTGCATGCGGCTGATGATTTTGCGTCATATTTTGTGATTCAGAAGAATTAGAACAGGCACAGAGGAAGAGGAAACCTGTAGAGAGATTTATTTTTTCCTCCTGTAGGAAGGCATCTGCCTTTGGAAAAGTGTTTGTACAGGTTGCACGTTTTCTGCAACAGTGAAACTTTCATCTGGGCTTCAAAGCGACACACTTACTATTTAACTTTCATTGAGTAGAAGCAGACAGATGGATTTAGTTTGGAATTTTGTTTTGGTCTGTTGCTTTTTCTTTTTTTTTTTTTAACCATTAGATCCTCAGTTAGAAGTGAAGCCAGCTGCTTATAATTCAATTCCAGCAATTCAAACTCGTTGCTTGCATTTTGACCGCTTGTTGGTATTTCAATGGTCAAGAGTAACCTTTGAAGTTAGCACCCTGTTAAAAGGAGAGCTGGGGCAGAGGAATCACAGCTTTTGTGGCTTGTGATTTTAGTGCGTTCTTCAATTGATTGAAGAAGATTGCTGTGGATTGATTTTCACAGCCTTTTTCAGTAAGAAGGGATAATTTGAATCCCAAGAATGTAGCAATGCATGCAAAGTTGTAGATATCTATTACATCTAAGCTTGAGTGAGCACATTTTGCATGCACTTGGACTGGGGCAGTCAAAACCTCAGCTGCTGCCCAGCTCTAGAGACAGTTCTGCCCACATATATCCATTTTTCATGTTAAAGCTGCTGGCTGCACACAAGCAGCTACATAGACCTTTGATATACAGCTGCTTGGTACCCCTGTTTTCTTTCTAAACCTTTCACAGCTCCACAAACATCATGCTATCCTTGTTCTCAGCTCCTGAGGACGAGGACTGATGAGGTGGGCTGTTCACGAAAAAAGCTGCCTGTTTTCTCTTAAAACGGGGAGTAAGTGCTGATTATTTAATTCCACCCCCCCACCTTCTGTGATGAAAGGCCGATTTTTACCCTCTGCCTGGAGGAATTCAAGTCCACTTCTCCCATGGGAGGGAGAGTTTAGGTCTGTGACAGAACTGTGGGTTCTGTTGCTGGCAACATGCACTTTACTAGTTATGTATGACAACACAGCTTTGCCACATGCCATCTCTTTTGCAGATTTGGCTTTAGGTCATACTACAGCAAAATACTTTAGCTCTCAATAGCTGCTTAAAGTACCATTGGCATCAACATGACTCTACAGAGAGATGTTAACACGGCTATCCCTGTGTGAATATTCTCCCACAATGTGATCCTTCTCTGTTGCTATGTAGATCTATGTAGATCTTGTATTTGCCAGTTTTCTGCACTTTCAAAACCATGCAGAGATGCTTAGCAATTCTACCAGCTATGTATTAACAATTCAAATATCTTGATTTCTTGTTCTCTCCACACAAGGGCTTTTAAGCTTAAGCAGAAGCTGTTTCCATAGCAGAAAATAATAATGTAAGTAAATGTATTGGAAGTAGATTCCAAAATATGCACATCTCTAAAATCCAAAAGAAAAAATACAAAGACTGCGCTAACTAAACAACACTCCAGACAAGAAATTAAGCCTTTCCATAGCCATTCCAAATGAATTTAGAGCTCAACTTACAGTTGACACTTGATGGCAAATCAGACTGTGGCAAATATGTTTTGCCACATGTTATTACCTCCTTTTTACTGGACAGCAAAAATCACCCTACCCTCCTCTCCCCTTAAAGTTATTATGTACTTTCCCAGCTGAACAAAACAACCATGCAAGATGTAATGACCACACATAGCATGCAAATTTGAAAGCATCGTTAAGTCAGTCAAGTCAAAACCAAATTTCACTTAGTGACATTTTGTACATTTATGCAGTTTAACTTTAAGATAATTCAGAAGACAGACATTTTTTGTGTTATTAAAGGAAATGCCCTTCTTTCTTTCCCACCCCCTCAGCCCCTTCATGCAAAAGGCAGTTGAAGTGTTTTTGCTTAAATAATAGCATTAGAGCTATTTAATGCTCAGTGGGACTGGCAGACTTAGGCCTTAGAATGGACTAGTTCAGTTAGAAGGGACCTACAATGATCATCTAGTCCAACTGCCTGACCACTTCAGGGCTGACCAAAAGTTAAAGCAAATTATTAAGGGCACTGCCCAAATGCCTCATAAACATTGACAGGCAGTGTCAGTCTTGAATTGAGCTGCAAAATATACTCCATTTCAGTTTCCTTCTAAAGACGGCCACATCAATCATTCTCTTTATGTTGTCACATTATCACAAGAACTACCTCCGATTTTTAGAATATTGTGTTTTCCCTAAATTGCTTACAAATTACCAGCTGTTGCAGGACTCTTGCTTAATTTTCTTTTAATGAATACATGGAAAACTTTTTTTTTTCCCCTTCAGCAGAGACTGTTTAAACTTGTAGATACAGAAGGCACTTGTTGCTTCTTGTTCTCCATGAAGCCCAGATGGTCAGGGAAAAAGAAGTGGGAGAAAGATGGTGGTTGGGTTTTTTGCCTTTTTTTGGGGGGGGGAGTGGGGGGGTGGTGTGTCTTTTCCCCATCCCCTACCCCCCAAAATGAAAATGACCCCCCAAAATGAAAATGAAACAAACCCTCTGGCTCCTTATCTATTAAGTCTTCTCAGGTAGTAAGATGATTCAGAAATAGAAGATTAGTCATTTACTGCTAGAATGCTTCAGCAGAAGAGTTTTTGCCTTTGACATCAACAGACAGACATCAACAGAACCATATTTTCCATTAGAAAACATGATAATATCCATGTCTGGTCGAGCTAAGCCTATTAAGTGTCTACAATGCAATTTAATTTAGGCAAAGACAAGAAAAATTAATATATTAATTTCCCATTATGAAGTAGTCATATGGAAACTTCAGTATACCACAAAAAAGGTTTTAAGGAATTTCTCTCATGAAATCTCCTCCCAAGAACACTTTATGAAAGGCTATTACCACTCTTCATTCAGCTATAGCTATATAGCCACTCTATAGGAAACGGCTATCCTTTAAAGGGAGGGGAAGGCAAACAGAATTTTGGCTTAGTAAGCCACATTTTCTTTCCATTGCTATGCCTTAGGCAACTCCCAGGCACCCTCTCTTGCAGTGTGTTGCAATCCTGTACAGGTTATGTTGCAATAAGAGCAAAGTTACCATTATTCTAAAGTTAACCTGCATTCACTTGTATATGCACATCAATATCTAAACCTTCTTTTTAATTACTCCGCTACCTGAGTTTTCACGTTCTGTGTCTGATCCAGGCCTGAACTCTGCCAATGTGTAATCTTATTAAATGTGCTACTGAGAAGCAAAAATCAATTCAGCATTTTTGCAGCTTACACAGGATAAGAAAATTACTTCTCTAAAATAACATAATGCAACTCTTTTAGGACAGCACTGCTTAACTGATAAGGCCAAACAATTAAAATTTCATGTGGAAATAACTTCTCTCAAAGAAATACAATTTTCACGGGACTGAGTTATGACTCTCTTGAGAGCTACATTGGCCAGATGTGTATTGGAGTTTCTTAGAAATTACCAAGTGTTACGTTAAGTCAGACCAATGATTTTACACGCAATAAAAAGCTGATTTCCATGTCACGGATTTGAATCATGTAGATGTAGTTTTAGTTTGAAATGTATGACCAACCACCATTATGGCAGCTTTATGAAGGAGGGGAAGTAGAAAGGTTGCAATGGTGATTTAATTGGGAGGGTCTCCAGTTTCTCACTCAAGGTGGCATTTTTTTATCCTCTGGCATGCCTTTGTGTTCTCCCCCTCCCCACCATTTGCTACGCAGCTGGGATTTAAATAGCTGCTGGTGTCTTCTTGCAGTTCTTTTTCTGGCCATTTGTATCTTACAAAATGTTAATAACTAATACCCTGACATAACATAGTTACTGGGGCCACAGGCAACTCTGCTGGGTGAAGGGCAAGAAATTCAAATAAATATAATTCATTGTTTTACTCTGACATGAAACGTGGCAAGAATTACTTCTGCAAAAGACTATATACACCATCATGTAAAGTGTAAATAAATGAATTCTTTCCTAATGTATTTTTCAGAATTATAAACATACAGTCCATTAGATACAGAATTGTAGAAATATTAACTGTTGTATGAGTGAAGCATGAAATAGACAAATCAGCAAAGCTTTAAAGTTGACTCTAGCACAGTCTGATTTGTTAAACAAATGCACTGTAAAAAAATGGCTCATTATACTTTTTCATAGAAAAGAGACCAACAAGAGGCTAATGAACTTCTCTAAGTACTTAACCCCATGAAATCCTGAAGATACAAAGAGGATCATCTACTCCACTGTTGGTGAATACACTAGTGCTAGTGTGATGGTTACTCCCAATGGGCACAGTGTTAATACCAAAGTGTGAGCAAAATGTGTTAATTCCAAATCATTCATGTCAAATTATATCCTCTCCTTAGCTTCAAGTCNTGTTGACCAGCACCCCCAGGTCCTTTTCTGCCAGGCAGTTTTCCAGCCACTCATCCCCAAGCCTGTAGCGTTGCATGGGGTTGTTGTGACCCAAGTGCAGGACCCAGCACTTGGCCTTGTTAAACCTCATACAGTTGGCCTCGGCCCGTTGATCCAGCTTGTCCGGATCTCTCTGCAGAACCTTCCTGCCCTCAGATGTA
Organism: Scopus umbretta; assembly: GCA_013400535.1. Taxonomy (NCBI): domain Eukaryota; kingdom Metazoa; phylum Chordata; class Aves; order Pelecaniformes; family Scopidae; genus Scopus; species Scopus umbretta. Next base: position 11,176 of record VZTL01023733.1, on the reverse strand, counting down.
TCTTCTTCAGTATCACAACTCAGACCAATGCCCTTGTACTCATAGAGACAGCATCTTTACTGACAGGTCTCAGAAAAGGATTTGGCCAGCCAACAGCTGTTTGAGTGAGAATAATTTTGATTATTTTATTTCATTGCTCTTAAATCATGTGACTTAATCACATTTGGCTTCTTGAGATACAGGTACACAGCAGAAACAGGAGACCCTCTTAAGATGCTACTCACTGTAACAGCTTACAAACCACAATAGCAGTGTGTTAATTGTGATGGTTGAGCTCATAATGTAAAGGAGGCTTGAAGTTTAAAAACATGTCTCTCTTTCCCAGATGCTCTAAGTGATCTAACAGAAGACACTACCTTTCCATATGAACTTTGTGTCACTCACCTTCATAATGTTTAGGCTTCCTCACCCACAGCTTCCGTCTTGGCAAATGCTAAAAATATTGGAAGACCTGTTAAACTCAAAGGTTACTTCATTTATCACGGACACAAACATTCCCAGAAAGTAAGCAGAAGAGGAGAAATTGGCAAATAAGTAAATAAGTGATTGAGAGGAGAAGCCAGAAAAAAAAAGATACATCACAGGAACAATTCAGCTTCTGGGAAATGCTAAGATGAGCCTTTCATATACTAAACACAGTCACTATCAGTGACAGAGGAACATGTAGATGAGGAAGCACCGCGCATGGGTACCTACACATTATGAAGAGTTACATAAACCTTCACTCGTTTAGCATTAAAAAAGCCTACATAAGTTAACTCATATTTTTGGGTGTCAGACACTTTAGACTTTTTTAAGGTGCATGACTGACAGTTGGTACCCTTGGAACAAAGAAATAGTGAATTGAAAAACACACCCATAACTTTGTGGCCTTTCCTCTTTTGAAAAGCACAATGAAGGCACTTTTCCTGGTTGTAAAAGACTGTGGTTCAGATCTCGGGTCAATACCCATGTCACATGCCGTACGATATTCTGTGAAGAATTATTCCATCTCTGTTACTAATGTTGGTAGAATTTTGCACTAAATGTTCCAAAAAAATATCTAAGCAGAACTGTGTCAGAAGGAGACACTGAGGAGAACACACTTAAAAATACCTGGCAACACTAAGACATGCTCCCAGTGGTTCAACTCCTGCTCTGAAATGGGTGAAATGTGGTTCTGAACTGACTTCCCTCATTCCAGGTGGACATCCTAATTGGAGGGTTCTTGATAGAACAGAGAGCACAACTTCTCACTCTTGTATACCTGTTAAGGAAATGCAGCAAAAAATAAAAATCACAGGATTGTTTAAGGAAAACAGTCACCACAAAACCCCTGCCTAATTTTTGTCAAGATCCTGTATCACACAGGTGAACTGAGATGAGAGGTACTCAAAACCCTTGTTACTTCTAAAAATACAGAATATGAGAAATGTTTTTGAATAGATGAAACTGACTGAGAGAGCTCTGCAAACAGGAATATGCCAATGCAATATGCCAATGCAATAGAGATGGTATCATGATTAGCAGAAAATACTTCTTGGACACCTTTTTCCTACAGATTTTCCTTTTTGCAAGCGTGATGCAGAAAGGTAAGACTTAAGTATTTTGGGGGGTTTTCTTGTTTGTTTGTTTGTTATGTGTTAAGAGCCTCGCTGAATCGAGAGCAGGAATCCCATCCTATGTTTTGATACTTTCAGAAACAAAACTGGAAATAGTTATGTACTACTAAGTTAATTGTAGCCTGTTGTCTAGAAATAATATAAGAATTTACAGCGTTTTTTCAGTCCCACTTCCCAAGCTCACTTAAAAGGTACACAGGATACAAAATGAGTATTAATGGTGCATTAGATGAGGAGAAAACAAAACCTAGTATGCTGGTCAAAAATTTCTAGAATGCTCAGTTGCTGATATGCCTAAAATGAATTCAGTTTTAACTGAATCCAGTTCAGATTCATTTCAGTGATACAGAGAATGTCTACATTCACTTCTACTGCGTCAACTCCCTTAAGTATCTATTTTTTAATTTTGATATTCAGTTGAACTGTTTTCAAGGAAAAAGACTAAAAGCATGGGAAGCTGAGGTTTCCGACTTCAAAACAGGTAAAATAGCAACGCTGTCCATACGCAATCCTGCTCATGATCTCTCGAAAAGCAAAGGCATAAAATAATTTAATCTATAACCAGAAACTTCTTTTTTTTCCTCCTTTTTAAACTAAGGCGACTGAAAGAGTACAAATTTCCGTAAACACAGTGAAATCATTCCTCATAACACGATGTCAGGCGAGTACGCACCTGTAAAGCTAGACAAGAAACTTCTGAAGCCGGTAATTTTCCAGGGAAATATTAACCATCCCTTAATCCAGTCAACAATCTTGTTCAGCATACTTTGAGAATGGTGTTCTAACTTCAGGGAGATAGTAATTTTCAACAACAGATGCACATGTAAATATTCATTCCATTTATTGTGGAAACACTGAAGACACAATATAGCTTTAACAATACTCCCACTGAACAACTACTAATTTAATCTGAACTTCACACTGTTTATTGTGGGAACGCTGCGGACAAACACAGATTTAAAAACAGTTCCACCATCAGAGAACACGACACTTCAAGGAAGGTCAAAACAAAATGGCTCATAAAGCTAAAAAGAAGAGGCAGATGCCATTTCCTAGAAATGAAGGAAGGTAGGCTCCACTGGAGCAGCTTTAGTACTGGGCTTTTTGTTTGGATTGGTGGTAAATGAAAGACCCAGGGCCCCGTGATTTTTCTTTTTTACCTAATTGCTCCAATCCAGGAATCTTTGGCACAGGAATTTTCCTTTGCATTGTGACTACAAGATTACTCAGCCATTTGTTCTTACCAAGGCCACTGTTTTCATAGACTTCATTTAATCCTACTGTGTGGCATTTAATTACATGTTGTGTAAAGGATGCTCTTGAGCGTCAAATCCTATGTTGATAGGAGGCTAACAGCATCAGGTTATTGCACTAGTTCTTTTTTTTACTCACTTTTATGTGACTAACAAACAAGGCTCTTCTCTAAGAGAACTGATTATTTTATTGCATTTACACTGACAAGATGACAAATATATCTACATGCAAGAGGAAAGAAGTCCACTGCATTGATTTAAAGAGACAAAAAAAATGAACTTTGTGCCAAACTGAAAGTTATTCTAAGGTAAGTATGTAGATATTCTATTTCTAGTTCTCTCTTGCACACTGCTTAGATTTAAACCACAGAGTTGCACTGCTTCTTCTTTGCACAGATGAATAAAAATAAGGCCTATTTAAAAAAACAGCAGCACAGAGAACAGTAACACATGGCTTATTCTGTCAGTCACAATGGTACATTTTACTTCCTCATTGTTTTGTATCAGTTGTGAAGCTGCATTCATGAAACAGGAAATGTTTATATATTGAAAACTTGTGCGTAAAATAGAATAAAATAATGTGTGCATTTCTTAGACATCAATTAAAACCCTGACAAAGTAAAATCATTATAAAAGATTGTAGAAAACTAGAGCTTTTATAGACTTCTAAACGGCAAAAAACCCTATCAATCTCGTCATGGAAACCAATACTTTTTCAGGTACAATTCTTTGCATACCATTCCTCCTTACAGTGCTACATAATCACTTTGCTTTTTCCTCTCATTTCAGTATCAACAAACATCTGCCTACACATTAATTCAGAAAATATTAATTAAAAACTGGAAAGAATTGGAGCCTAGCACACCGATTTAAAATGTTGTCTCTGATCATATATTTGATATCAAGTCCTAGCATGAAACTATTACATTTAATCCACGTAGATTCTTCTTAGGAAATAGCACACATATGCTGTTAAATAATTTTCAGTACAAAAGATATACAGATAAAACAGTTTAACTGAAAAGATCTGAAGACTCCTAGGCATCAGTAGGGAAGGCACTTTTCTGGTCACAGAATTCTAGCACATTGGGATTCAGCACAGCTTTGGTATTTCAACATCTCCTTCAGTTTCTGTGCAAGTGATATCCACTGACTGCCCAGTCCTGAACTTCTCCACTTGCAAATAATGCAAAGAAAATTGCTCCAAATAGATTAATAGAAGCAGCAATATAGAAAACAGTCTGCCATTCTCCCACAGTATTCTGTCAAAAGGAGGGGGGGGGGGAAAAAAAAAAAAAAAAAATGCAGTCAATTTGCAGCTCCACACTCAAGAAAAAGTAATTTTAAAACCAACGCTACCTTGCTTTCAAGTCAAGTCACCCAAGAGCTGAAGTGCTCTCCACTATGCAGTAAGCTATTCTTAATGACTACTATGAGGATACTCCAGAATCATAAGCTTTTTAGCCCAAACAAGGTAGCTATCTTTATTCAGATTTCAAGAGAAACCCTGGTATTTAAGAAAGGCCTTAAGACATGGGTAGCAAAGAACTGTAGTTTGTTCGGGTTTTGGTTTTTTCCTTCTTTTCTTTTTAAATAAAGAAGTAACATCTGTAGATGTCTTAAGGCTTTTTTTTTTGCTTTTTTTTTTGCT
>VZTL01023732.1:0-15702 GCA_013400535.1 Scopus umbretta | reverse complement strand
CTTAGCAAAACGTAGACCCAGCTTATAAAAAAGTCTGCAAACTTGAATACATACACCTAATAAGAGCTCATATATGCACTCTCTAGTGTTTTTCAAAGCTACAGCTAAACACAATGAAATGCCCAGGTATCTTTTGTGAGGAAGAGTATAGATACTATGTATTGCTCCTTCACTTGCTCTTTTCATGCTAAGCAACAAATATTAAAATATCAAAACAAATATCAAAAAAACATTTAAAAAGGAAAACATGAACTCCTGCTATTTTGCATTCATTGAGCTTGAGCTTCTCGCAGGACATTAAAAAAGAAGCAATTCCAATAAGCTTTTAAGATGGCACAGCAGCCCCTGGCAGAACTCAGCCCTTGAGATACATGTTCAGACTCTCTCCTTCCTCCTCTTAAGTGCTAGCTTCCAACATTCCCAGCAAAAAAGACATGTATTAGTAAAATGGAAGAGCATACACTACCTTGATCATTCAGGGCCTGAGTGGGATCTTTCAGAAGGGCTGCATATTTGTGAAGAAGATTTACCATCACTTCCAGAAGTCCTACTTCCCTGAAGACATCCTTAAAGATGTAGTCATGACGGGTGAACTTAAGGAGTGTCTTCATGGCAATGATGCTACACTGAAAAGAAGTGCTGGATTTTAAAAGGATGCTCACACTGNACTGAAAAGAAGTGCTGGATTTTAAAAGGATGCTCACACTGATCAGTTCTTTACAAGGTATGTAATTCAAGCTGAAGACAACAAATTCCAGCATCTCAAAGTATTTGGTCTGCACTTCTGGAAGTTTAGGAATTTTCTCTGCAAACTGAGACAATGTGTGCTGTGATTCCAAAATGAAGTAGTTGGCATTGTCCGCCATATAAATATTCATGATGGCATCAAGGATGATTTGTGCTAGATAGCTGGTTTTTGCTCTCAAAAATGCATTCTGGAGGACTGAAAATGCTTGAATATTCCTCACACTGTGACCTAAATCAGGAAACAAAGTGGGATGGGAGAAAAAAGGAAAGAGAAAGTTCTTAATCGTCATCAACAATGAGTACACTTATTAATAATGATCCATGCATTTTAATAAGTGTGAATAAAATAACAGCATATGTCACGTATAATAAAAATTATTAAAACTGACTCTTCAAAAAAGCCTCTGCGCAATCACTTACAATGCGCATCCTACAATCTACTGTTCATTAAGTTGGCATCATCATCTTTGAAAGTGTTTACATAAGCAACTAAATGAAAGATCATTTCTCTAAAATAGGTAAGCAAGCTGACCTATTGTTAAATGTACAATGGGATACAGTTCTAGAGACAAAACAAAGCCTGCCTGTCTTCTACCCAGGCCATAAGAAAATTCACTACAGCAACAGTAACATATTCTGTATTCCATAATGCGGAATGCAACTCTGTCCTCTACAAGTATTCAGCAGGCTAAGTTTAGAATAACAGCCATCTGTGTCCCCTCACTCAACACAGCAATAAGCAATGACAAATCCTCATCAGCCGAGTTCAAAGCTAGACAACATGCATGGCCTCCGAATTATCCTCTTCCTTCCCACTCTTTGGCAATCGCCTGTGAGAAGAGTGCTACATGTAGAGAAACTCCACGGGGCAGCGTAAGGCCGGCAGCTACCTGCCTTCCACAGGGAGGCTGCTCTTGCTCAGGTCTGCATTAACGGGCATGAATGACCATACTGGTACTGGAAGGTGGCATGGGCCTGGCTTTGGAAATCAGGCCTGGGAATAAGAAAGCTTTGGCAGGGTCCAGTACTGTTAACAATTAGGGAATTAAAACAAAAGAAAGAGTTGTAAAGCGCAAGGTAGCTATAATATTAGGTAGTTATAACAATAATATAAGGTAGCTATAGTATTAAAGACCTCACATTTTTAAAAGCTCAGTCAAATTTCTTCTTAGAAGTACCTTCAAGCTGAATAAAATCTCATTCATTTAGCCAAAGAATGTATCGTTTATGCGCGCTCCCTGTGGCCCCCAGAAGTTTCTGTGGGCAGATATTAAACTTATTCTACTGAAAAGATGCCTTAAAGACAATTTTTTTTAACTTCTGTAGGAACAGTACAAGTCACGATGGGCAAATCCCATGATACAGAAAACAACTAATGGTAAAAGTAATTTAAAAAAAATATATATCAATCAAGAGTGACAACTTGAAACACATTCTAAACAAAGCATTTAGGATGCTTTAATAATAAAACCTTATTTTCAAACAAGCTATGAGCAAACTGTTAGCCTGATTGAAAAACCCTTTCATGAACAAAAGAAACCTGATTTATTGCATATACTCTGTGGAATGCTACTCTTTTCACCGTTTATAAACTAAGTTGTCCAATTTAAAAGTAAATTCAATTATCTTCATGTCTAGCCTCACCACCTTCCCTGCCTATATTTCTCCAGGAGTCAACAGGAAACTTCCTTGAAAACTAACATGGAACAATTTCACATACTGGAAGAATATTAATTGTATGTTTTAAGTCCCACTCTTGTTTCTAAAAGGACATATTTACATGCTTCCTTTACAATGAAAAAAGTTGAAAAGGGGATTGAGAGCTTATTACATGTGACAGGAACATAGGTAGTGACAGATACAACTATTTATATTCTAATCTAGTATCAACAGTTTCTCCAGGCAATCAAGCAGATTAATAAATTATCTTTGATTATTACGAGGACCCTGAAGACACCAAATCTTAACCAGCTCTTCAGAGTTCAAGAACTAAAAGGATTTAAATAAAAGCAATTAAGAAAATGAGCTAATATGGTCTTCAAAAAAAGACAACTTGCCAATGTAATGAAAAGCAGGTAAAAGGAACTGAGAGAAGTCGTGACAAATACCAGAAAATTAAATAAAGTAATTCCTTTGGAGATTGCAATAGGCCATGGTTCTCTTATGCTACTGTATCAGAAGAGCTGATTAGCTTAAGCAAAAATTAGTATGTTATTATGAAAACATGGAGAAATTAAGCTCCGAGTGTGACTATCACCTTCTTTCTCTATTTAGTGCAAAGGGAAAACAATTCCCATGAACAATGAACTCTCTCGATACCAGAGAAAGGAAGCCATTGTCCAAGGAACCTAGATACACAAGAGAAACTGTGAAAATAAATCCATTAGCCTATAAATCTATAAATGTAACCCTATCACAACAATTTTTCTTATATCTCTGGTATTAACTAAATCCCATAAAAAGTCCAAAGAAAAAACTAGTTCCATGGTCCCTATTAAATTCCAAACTCTTTTGTTACGTACAAGACTTACCTGAATTTTAAGTTCATACACAGGACGTGAAAAATAAATTTATTTTTATAAAACCCTTTCCCCCCTCAGACTTGCTCAACCTTATCTCCAAATCATAATTGACGGTGGCTGCAAGCACACTACAGATTTCACCCCTCTGTGAACACTGATGATGAAAGAACAGATTTCAGCTCACAAGTTACACTTAGTCTAAGCTGACAAAAGCTAGCAGAAAGCAAGTCTGGCAAAAAAAAAAAAAATTTTTAAAAATTCAAACCAGCACATCAGCCTTTCACATCAGTTTAGCAAGAGCAGCTTAAAACACCATAAATCAAATCAGTGCATCTCTCCATTATGATAATATCTTAAAATGTCCAAATAGAAACTGTCAGTTTTGCAGTGAGAGGTTTGACTCAGCCTTCTGTCCTCGAAGACAAAAGCCCTACACTTTCTTTTTCGGGTACCAAACCCAAAATAGAACCTTTGAGACCAAGAGAACTAAGATTTTAATATGCAATCTTAGTAAAAGAACCTAGACTCGATTGCAAATGGCTTCTGTAGTACACAGCTTCTCTGTATTTTGTTGGTTTTCATTTAAAAAAACAGAGGGAGAAAGAAAGCAGACTCACCTTTGCCTGCAGGCTGTGGGACTGCAAATCCAGGCAGTAGGAAAGGTACTCCAGTGGTAACACCAACTGGCTTTAATTCATTGACACCATATGTTGTTAAGGAAGTTATCAAATTAACTAAGTCCTTCAAAGCATCCTTAGATTCAGCCTCTTTTGCCTGTTCTAATCTAAAGAAAATACAACAGATCAAGTTAGCAACACTAGTTTATTTCAATTCAAATCACTTTAATACGATATCTGTTCCATTTTACTCTATTAATGTAGAGATCACACTTTTACTGCCTTGTTCCTGCAGTATTTTACATGTTCTCTGTTCATATTTCATACCATTAAGTCAGTCAAACATTACCGGATTTATGAGAGCATACATTTATTTTTCCATAGAAATTCACCTCATAAATCGTTCCTAGAACTCAGTCTCCTAAAAAGCAGCACAGACATGAATATTACTTTTTAAATCCTCTTACAAACATGAAGCTACTGGGTAGGAAAATACCTAGACAGTCTGTCATTAAATAAATCCGTAATTAACTTGCTAGATTGTACCTGCTACTTTGAGAGTTAATACTTTATGCTAACGAAATGGTACCTTGGTAGAAGCCTAACACTTAGAAGCACACAACGTAGCACCTTCATTAGAACTACGGACCCTTACCTTTGAACGCAAGAGGATGGAAATGCTAACATTGCATTCCAACCACTGTGTCCCAACAGCAACACACCATCAGATCAAACCCTAAAAACTGACTCCGAACCCTAGAACAATCCTCATTTTCCTTCTATTTCACCAAAAACTAAACCACATTTAATTACTTACTAACTCTCTTGGTTCTACAGATCTCCCTGAGAAAAGCTAGGGACCACAATTTCCTATTCACTCATGCAGTGTGAGCTACATTTTTCTTCTTGCTGACAAGTGACCATGGGAGCCCTTAGAAGCAGCTCATTCTGCATCCTCCATCTTCTCAGTTAGACATGTGGCTGAACCTGCTTAAAACGGCCATTACAGAAGCACTTAGCTCACCTCTTGCCATTCTACTAATCCTCCACATGCCCCGCTCTTTCACATCAAGGTGAAATTACATACTTGCTCCTTTTGTCCTCCTGCAATTTCTTATTAAGTCACCTTCTTCACACGTCCTTCTGCATTACCGGCTCCAAAGCCTTTCTTCTTTGCAGCTTGACGCCCAGTGTCCAGATTTCAGTACCCGGATCGTCACCCCCATGTGACGGTCACCTTCACAATTGTGCCATAGAGCTAAACAAGTCTCTATCAGTAGGTTTAAGCCAAAACACGTCCAGGCAGAATACACTGCTGTTGTTCATGACTGACCAATACATAGGCTTGTCCAAGATGATAGTTTTTTGAAACAATGTTTTCATATGAAGATCAAATAAACTAAACTTACAAGAAACGGCAACGGCCATCAAAACAGCAATCATGTTTTGAACCATCTTCCACCTCCTTTACAATACACAAATCGCTAACAAATATACACCACATGTTGGCATGCACTGTTAACCTTATCCCAGGCATTTTGGCAAGAGTCTTACTAAGTTTCCTAGAGCCACCCTGGGAAGAAGTGAGGATAATGCATTCCTATGCTTTTAAACTTTATTGACGTCAACTGAAGAACTCAAGTGCCCTCCTTCTTCAATCAGACAAGCAAACTTCTGGTCTTCCTATACCTCTGTCAGAGATCCCCCATTCTTTGATTTAAAGGATGAGCAAGCTCAGGATAGAGTTTGTTTAAAACACCAGATCTACACAGGATCACTTTTGTACCTGAAAATGAAACTGGTAATTACAGTGTGTTCCCCTCAAATTCCACCTAAACTCTGGCTGACAGTTTCTGGAAAACAGCTGACTTTGCTTTGAACGAATGCATTAGCAAATATAACAATGTAATTCATACTCAAAACCACCGTTTATACTACAAGAACAGTAACAATTCCTTAACAGGTGTTTGAGCTTTTGTGGCACGGAAGATAATTTATGAATAATTTTAACTGCGATTAAGAATTTCAAATGCCGTATCTATGTCTGGTATCCATTTAAAACAAACAAAAATCCCCACAATATTATGTAGTAGGAAATCTAGTTCAAATATTTGGATGCCAAAACCTAGCATCCTAAATGAATGGCTTGAAAGAGGGAGATAACAACATTAATACTTCTCATTAATGGCCATTACAGCACTGTTTCTAAGCATCTTTGACCCAAGTTTACTTCATAAGGTGTACACTCATAGACATCATTTCCCAGTTTCTATCTTGGATTTATAAGACACATATATTTGAACAGCTAATTATGCTTCTTCAGAACTTCATATCCAAACAAAGCAACACAGATTGACCATAGATTTTACACAAACAATGCAGCAGACACTAATTTGCTGACTGAGAATGAAAAGAATGAAGTTTCTTTCATGGAAAGAAATAACATCATGGATGGATCATACATCAAAGTATTGTCTGGACAGGCATTTTCATTACCCTATTTTGTCATGCATTAGCAGGTTATCAGTACCTTTAATAAAAAATACAAATTAAAAAAAACCCAACCATAAATACACTTATTCCCTAGTGACATGAGAGTTCCCTCCAGCACTCTGATATTAGAGCTTATGTACAAAAATCTCTTCAATACTAAGTAGTATGTACCACATTTATGTACATGCTTTTTCATTACAATAATACATTAAAACAAAACAACCAAACCCAAAAAACACTAGGTTGCAGTCAAAATTTTATTTTCTGAATTCTTTCTAAATATTTAGTACCAGTTGTTTCTAAGCATCTGCTTTCTTAGCACATACAGAAACATTTAGTAATAAAACAATACCAATGAATAAGAAGGTAAACAATGTAGTTTCATAAATGGTAAGCAGCACATAATTTCATGTTTTGGTCCCAATACCTTCATTTCATAATAATCTATAATCACTTATTTGTTCAAAACTGTTCACCTACTCTTTATTAAGAAATCTTTTCAGAAAAAGCTCACAGTGATCTGTCTGCATTCCTTCAAGCACTTTTGCATACCTGAGGAGGAGGTCACAGAGGAAGTTGTATCCTTGCCATATCCTAAAATCATCCAACAATGTTTGGGATACATCACTGGAGTCTTTGAGAAAACAAGAAAGCCCAGCAAACATCTCAACTATTTCCAGGGGAGAAAGGTCATCAGACTGCTGCATGTTCTGAACACACGTGGACAAACATTCCTTTTCTGAAAAGAATCGCAATTAAGAAATTCAGGATTTTACTGACATTAATCACAGCAAGAAGCATAACTAATACAAAAATCATGGCAGTAAGGTAACTGTTATTTAACTAGCTCTTATCACATAACATGGAATATCACAGCACTTGAAGATGAGTAGGATTCTCAAGTGGCTTTGGATCTGAACACTAACATCTTTTTGCCAACCCTTTCCTCACTTTTATAAGCTTTACTCTTGTAAGGAGGAGACTGTGTAGAAAAATACTGTTTGCTACTAAAAAGTTTGACTAGATAACTCAGCAGAATAAAAAGACAAATATGGTAACTGTAAAAAATTCTAAAACTTTTTTTTTAAAAAAACCCACAAAGTTATACAAAGCACTAACTTAAACTGTCACCGATGCTAGGTAAAACCCTACACATAATCCTTTACACCATGGCTTCTTATTGCTACTCTAGTTAGCATTTCTTTGGCTGGCATATTTGCTTGCCTAATAAATCTTGATCAAAGAGACAGCTTATCTCATTCCACATAGATCTCTCACTCCATCAGTTCAAATCAGTCAGCTTTTTGGTCAGCTGCAAAATGCTTTCCCAATTCTATAGTACAGTTTTAGGTTGTGCTCCTGTTTTAAAGATGCTCCCTTCAATTATCTGCTATTTTAACTTTGCAGCATGTGCAAGACAAGTGCAAATCTTTCTAGCTAGACTAATAAAATTTTCCAGAGATCAAATCAAAGCATGAGATAGTGAAAGGATGCTCCTTTGCATACAATAAAACCTCTTAACTTTTTTCCTGAATATGAGATAAGCCTCTTGACAGATGTTATTATCTCTTAAGTCAGGTTTATTTTTTATCAACAAGTGAGAGGGAATGCCAACTGGTTTTCTTTTTAAGATTTTGTCTCACTTTTTAAAGAACCTAGAACATCTTTTGATACGCCAGCCTCACTCCTCTGTGGATCAAGCCAACAGAGAAGCAATAATAGTAGTAGCTGCAATATGCCAAAAAACAGTCCAAACCCAGTTATTTTCTTTGTTGCACTTCATAATGTTTTCACAATTACGCATACATCTTCTACACTCATCAAAAACACACCAGAAGGCTGTTACAGATGCAGGCAAAATACCTATCACCTTTTAAGTCCTATCTGAAAATACTGAACTGATGACTATTCTCTGCTTCCAAGTGGTACTATAACGTTCACATCTTTCGGACTGGAATTGGAAACATGTTGCTAGCAGAAGAAAGAACACAGACTGAAATTTTCTGTGAAATATGTGGGAGCAGGGTGACATTTCATAAACAGTCAAAATGGTTTTGTGGAGCCTTTTAACTACTTGCTTTCCAGGGTGTGAGGAAACTGTGGGTTTCTTTTTTTCTAGTAGGTGTACACTGCTAAAATGTATGACAAGGATGTTAGTTCACTTCAACACTCATTCTGATTGAGTCATCAATTGCTTCTATGCTACAAATGTTTCTATGTTGTCCTACAGTCTAAAAGCCCTAAATATAATATTAGAAACATATTCTATCAAATTTCCTACCTCAAATCCTGCATACCTAAACATCCATGCAGTTTTAGGTTAATGCAACAGGAGTATTTCATATGCAAAGCTGTTCCCAGATAGCTAATATCCCGTCCAACACTGGTTTTCATCTCGCTTTGCTCTTGCAAATTCTTTGTCATGCACCAGCTTAGCAGCTGCCCTTCCTAAGCGGACAGTGACCAGTCCCTTGTAAAGATACATGATGAATAAAGTACTTATATTAGCAACCAAAATCTGTAACTAGCTAAAGAAATACCCCTGTACGCTACAGTGTCCATAACTGAAACAGTCAGGATGCTATTTGTCTCAAAAACGGACAGGAGATAAAATGGAATGATTCTGGCTGCTTCAGTCACTTGGTGGCTCGCAGGCTGGATTAAGCCCATGAGGTGATTTTATTTTGGCCTTCAGGATACACAAAATCCACAATCTGTAAGCTGTATGGCAAGGCGAGGAAGAGAAGGGCTTGGCAGAAGAAATGCAGGCTTGCTGAACAGTCAGCAGTCGAGACAGCCAGCTGACAGGGAACACACAGGGGCTGCAAACCCATCCAGCCATGAGGCTCTTTCCAGTTGTGCCCCAAAAGCTCCACACCAGGTTGTGACATGGGCTCTAGGACAGGCTACATGGAAGCTTCCTAGGAGCGCGGTAACTGAGAGACCACCTCCTTTGGGCAGAGGCTTGGGTCTCAGCCAAGTGAAGGAGAGCCTCCCTGGGCCAGGCCCTAGGGACAACATCCTTGGCTTAGGGACCCAGCAGGGAAGCTGGGCTGGACCACAGAGGAGGAAGCCAGCTGGCTGTTCCAATGTGCCATCAATAAGCACTTGGAGGTTCACACTCAAGTGTTTCTGTGCCTGTATGCCATACTCCCTTGAGAATTTCCTAGTGACTGTATTACCCAGGTTTTGCTTTATCAGGGCACGCCAGCCGCCAATGCCCTGGATAATGGAGAGGACATTGCAAAACAGTGGTGGTTGTAACAGTCTGACCCAGACTCTTCCTGCAAAAGCAAGATGTCTGGGAGAAAGAACCTTCTCCCAGCATACCCAAATTAGCTCTCCCTGGTTTGCATAATGCACCAGTATTTACTACACGGGCTTCTAATAGCTCAAACTGCGTCAGCAGAACACATGGAGCTGGCTCCTCTTCCTGTCGCTTCTTCAGATGTCTCTACACTTTTATTGCCAGCCAGAGTGGTACTCAAACAAGCAGCTGTAAACAGGACACTGCTAGGTTGCCTTGCACCTCTGTGAGGAGCTACTGCTGCTAACTCAAACACAGGACAAAACAACTAACTCCCATTAAGAATTAACGCCTGCACCAAAATGATAAACCTATGCATTATCCTAGTGACTTCTTTTCAATACAGGCAGTTACTGAAGTTGCTGAAAGCCTTTCCTTTTGGTTAGCATAAACTCTACACCAAAACATAAGAGGAGACTCCATCTTCCAATGTTAATTTGAAACATGGATGAGGCAGATTCAGCTACAAACACCTGTCTCACTACACACATGCTCTGAAATTTTACCTGTATGTAAATGCCTACATGTCCAAACAAGCAACAACAACAAAAAAAAAGCCTGTAAGCTTTCCTTGTTCTATTATTTTCATGCCTATTTCCTAACTAAGAAACCTATGAAAGAAGACAGAAAAAAAAACAATAAATAATATTGGATAGACACATACCATGAATGTATTTCACTACATTGACACTAAGGCCATGACGAGATATGGTCATTAGTACTTCCCCTGCACTTTTCCTCCAAGGCAGATTATAGGGAGGGCACCATGAGGTTATTGCACTGAATAGAAGCTGGAGATCATCCTTCTGAGCCAGTTCTTCCGCCGGGGACACAAAACTGCACAATTTTACTAGGATCTGAAATGTAAATCATTAAAAGTCTAGCATTAATAACCTGATCATTGCTATTTTTGTCTAGACTTAGCAAAAGGTGAAACATTCTTCCATTTAGCATACACATTAAAAAAAGACAATGTGCTGTTTTCCCTTTGCATGTTGTTTCTGTAATTTGAACTTAAGACAAGGTCATTCAACACACACATGGTTATTTCAAGTCCCAGTTAAGTTTAAAATAACTAGCAAAAGATTAGCAGTAGAACTTAAACCTCTTAGGCTGACACGGCATACTTGTATGGATACCAGGTTATTCCATTCTTGAAGAATCTGCCTGTTACCTAATTTACAGGTCTAAATGCTGCAGTGGGGCAGAGGCTGTGCGAAGTGAACTGTTGTATCTCCTCCTAATGCAGCAAGAAGGCTATTGATATGCTGATGGCAAAGCAGCATCCACACCATCTTGGCCAAATGAAAACAGCCAAAATAGTATGGCAGGAAGGGATACAGCAACACTGTAGATCTACCTGGATGACTGACTCCTGGATCTGAATTTCCCAGTTACCTTAAATAAGACAAAAGGCAGCCACACAAGCAAAGTTACTATGTTGCACTCCCTTTTCTGCATGGTTTGAGGACATCTGATGTCCATTTTGCATCCTGTGCAGGAAAAGCTGAGGTTCCCTCTCAGAAAACTGTAGGAAGACTTTGTAAGGCTGCCTGCATTTGGAGGAGGTTTGGAAGCTTTCTGAAACCTCACCCATTCCAGCCAGCTCATTCAAGAGCACCACTTTTCTGTCCTTCTTCAAGGGCTGAACTGTAGTATATTGGGGGGGGAGACTCTATGGGGTAACACGGATCATTCATTAACTCTGCTGACTGCAACACAGCAAGACACTTTCTGAAAGATAGCTCACAGCACACCACGATTTCTGCTTTGGAAGGCAGCCTGTAGTACTAAGACAAAAGAGAGGCAAATGGGTAAGTTCTCACATAGTGACTGTTACTGGGCAGACATTGTAGCTAGTGATTGTGGGAATAAGGGTCTCCTCTTTATTTGTGTAGTGCAGGTTCCAAAATGCCACTCAAATGTTATACTTGTAAATCTTAACACTGCCTTCAAATCCCTGAAGAATGCGATTGCTGAAAGACCTCTCTGGTTTTGCATATGTGGCTACAATGACCCTACATAGAGATGCATCCAATTTGCACATGGAAACTGGTAGTATGATCATCAACCCCTTTCTCACAGTAACTGTCAGCTCCTTCTAAAAGTTTCATCAGGAGAACATATGAGAATTTCTTTGCAAGATCTCCAACTGAAACTTCAGAAAGTTCAGAAAGCAGGAGCAGGTCAGATGAAGCCCCTGGTCTCCCTGGGAAATCTGGGGGATAACTGTAATAGTAACTGAAAGCTCAGATGGTTCATTCCCATATTTAAATTATTTGTTCCCATATTCATGGTTTATTTCCATAATTAAAGGGAAAATAGCATATGTTAAATGAATTAATAGATTATTATCAATATTAATGGTTTTTACTATGTCTATTTCAATCAATAAACAGCCAAAGATACCAAAGACTAGGACCACTTGGATTAAAAAAGAATAATAGTAAACATATTGCTCCTTTTAAAGCAGCTGCACGGAAGAGTTGCATGCATTTTTGTGGAGGAGATATTTGCCAAGGACAAAAACCACAGGGGGAGTAGAAATTTAACCTCAACTGTGCTTGCAGGAAAATCCATCTTACTCTGAGCCATCAGTTTGTGAAGAAGAGCAAAACCTGGTTCGAGTGAAAAGTTTCTAGACTTTTCTCACATGAAGCATTTCCATTCCTCTTGCAAATTCCATCACCTATTTTGCTTTTCTTACCTGTACAAAGACTTTCTGTAGTAGCGCTCGGCGCTCTGCGAGAGGTAGTTCATTCTGTGCTCCTCCAACTACCTCAGGCACATGTGGAAGGTCAAAAAACAGATATAGACATTTAACAAGTGTGGAAGGCACTGACATTGTAGTCATGCAGTCCACAGTTTTCTGGGGAAAAGAAAAACAGAGGGAAAAAAACAGTTCAGTTTATTACTATATTCAAAAAGTCATGCTCCTGGAATGCAGTTCTGAAATGCTGTTTTTCCTTTCTCACACCTTTGGTGAGGTGTCCACATGGTAGTACAGATTTACCATGTATTCTTGAATGCCTACTTAAACAGTAACCTTAAAAATAGGATCATAATTTATTTACATGATATATTTACAATTTATTTACAAAACAGCCAAAGTTCGGAGCAGTCACCGCACAGGACAGAAACAAAAACTAACAGTCTCTGCCAAGAGAAGCTTACAAGTTAATTACAAGACCTTCATCAAAGCCCTCATTAGCTATCTATTCTTTGTAGCAGTAGAAATGGGAGTGGGAGGAGGACTATTCAATTTATACACTCACTTGGCAAGAAGGTATATGCAGGCATAAGGAGCAAGGTAGTAGAAAACATGAAAGCGTCAGTTGGAAGAAAAGACAAATTGGGGTGGAGGCTGGTGACATACTAAACACAGATAAGATGATGTGCTGAGTTATAAAGGCAGATAAGAGCAGAAAGAACAAACTATGCAGCTGCCTAGCACATTGCAAGAGATTGCAGAGGCTCTCTGATGGACGGCAGCATCAAAAGCAGAGGCAGTAAAGATTCACAAAATCACCCACTCATCACTGCTGCTGGCTTCACTTTTCACAGCTGCTGCCACCCTCCTTGAATAGGGAGCCCAAGTGATTTAGGTGCTGTATGTGACATGCACCTCATGGGGCACTAAGCAGCAGCACTCAAGAGAAGCCTTTGGGGAACAATAAAAGTTGCATGCATAATTCAATTACAAATTAAAGTTCCAAAACAATGATTTTTTTAGGCAACTGAAACCACAAAGGGCTAAAGCAGAAGTTCTGTGGCAGTATAACAGAAAAAGGATCTTAACACAGAAAGGAGAATATAGTTACATCTTTCAGTGCATGTTCACGCAGCTCATTATGTTACTGCTTTTGTCTCTCCCACCTCACAATTTATTTTTAGCCTTGATGTTTAAGACTAACCTGTCCTGATGAAGCTAGTAAATTGATTGTGGTGAGCAGCATCCAACCTCTACTTGCTTCTTCACTTTGATTGACCTCCAAAAACTGGACTATGGCACGACTTGCAGCTTCTGTAGGGGAGCAGTGAAAAAAAATGCAATAAAAATTCCATCTGATAGTGTGCAGAAGAGAAAACATCCTCTCAACAGTCCCAAACGCTGAGCGTGAATTCACCTCTGCAGCACTACTTGAAAAAAGGACTAGGCTTAGGCCTACGCTCTCCAGACGCACATTCCAGTTTTCCACACGCACCTGGCTTTGACACTAGCAAGGCTGCAAAAAGTAAGTTTTTAGGTCATGCATCATCTTTTAAACCAGCAGACAGATTTCAGTAACATGCAGCAACTTTTGTTTGAGTATTTTGGCTTTATCAAATACAACATACTCTTTTCCAGAGACTTGAAGTCACCATCAATCACTTAGTGGTCTCAGTGGGAAAAGCTGATATTCAATTTCTAAAAAAAAAAAAAAAGTACTGCACTGAAACAACAGTATGGAGGATAATGGGAAAAGACTGGAGGGAAGGAAAGGTGCAGAAAGACAAAAGAAATAAAAACAGTAACAAAAAGAAAAATTAAGACTAAGATCAGCAATTACCACATCCCCATCCTACATTTTTTTGAAAATGAAAATGCTAGCAACTTACGGCTAATTCTTATGATCTGGGGACCACTTCTGGAATCAAATGCTATTCTGTATCAGTCAGAGCCAAAGATAAATTTACAGCCTAGTAAACAAGTTATCAGCCTCAATAAATAAATCAACAGAAAATGCAGTCCTATTTCACCGCTGTCTGAATACACACTTATGTTAAGAAATCTACAATGCCAGTCACGGTGACTGTCCGTTACTCTTAAGGGAAATCTAAAACCATTTTTCATTAATAACTGCGTATCAATCATCTTCAGCGCTTTTAGTGTCAACTAGGACAGAAGAGGAAGGTGCGTAATATTGCTTAAAAAAGGAATGATAATTGAATTACTAACAGAGGAATAAATCAGTAACTGAAGAAAAATCCAATTTTGATCTTGGTTTGTTTGCTTTATCTGCTGTCAAGATTCCCCAGCACATACCTGAGAGGGAGTTTGTTCTAAAGTAAACACATTTTATATGGCAAAGTACTTATCAAACTTCTAGCATTGACTACACTGAAAAGATAATTTTCTGAAGCACCAGACTGTAAGCTGAGATGGACAAGCAAACCTACAAATTAGATGACCCTAGAAGATGTCTACAGTTGTTTGCTTTACATTCCTAACATTAAAGTTTTCCCAAAAGAGACTACCACCATACAGAGAGAAAGCCATCAGCCACCACATGTACTGGCGAACCAACATAACAAAAATCAAGGTGTAGAGAAACTTTTATCAACAGGAGGACATCTGGTAGATGAAGAGCAGTGATTACCCTCCTCTGCACAATGCTCATTAGATCACATGTGGAATGCTGTGTTGAGTTTTGGTCCCAACCCAATACAGGGAAGACAATGATCAACAGGAGTTCAGCCAAGTGCCACCAAGATATTTGGGGGCTGGAGCACCAGTCCTGTGAGGAGAGGCTGAGGAACCAGGGCGAGAGCATAGCCTCAGGAGCACTGAACAACAGCCTTAGTGCCCATAGTGGGGGGAGCTATCAAGAAATCAGAGCCAGGCTCTTCATAGCACTGCATGGTTGGAGGGCAAGAGACAACATTCTTAAATAAAGAGAGGTTCAGACTGCATATAAAGAGAAATCTTCCCCCACCCCAAAGACAGATGTAGTGAAACAGGGCCCAGAGAGGCTGTGCTGTCTCCAGCCTTGGAGGTTTTCAAGACACAACAGGATCGAGCCCTGCACAACCTGGTCCCATCTCACAGTTGGTTTGGCTATGAGCAGGAGGTCGGACAAGAGGCGTCTCTTCTTCAATGATTTTCTCTCACACAGACAAGGTCTATTTGATGTCTCGGGGGGGATTTCACTTCACCCATGGTGGTGTCAAGTTTCATTTCCTTCCAGTGCAAAGAGGATGTATTTTTCCCTAAAGCCCAGAAACCCTTTTATATAGTCATAATCCTACAAAAAAA
>VZTL01023731.1:0-13249 GCA_013400535.1 Scopus umbretta | reverse complement strand
GTAAGTTACCAGTGCCATGAAACTGCTTGACTATAGAAGAGCATGTGACTTCATGACATGCATATCTTCAGATCTGTCAGTTGCCGATGTGTGGCTCAGAATGGATGTTATTGTAGTATACTGTGAAAAGGGGTGCGTGGGGTGAAAATGACCAACATAACTAAGTGGAATATGTGAAGCAAGATCTTATTATGTGCCAGTCCAGCATTCTTCTTGGGCTACAGAATATGTTTTAGAGCAGTTGATCATTTTCCCATTGTATCTCATCTAGATCATTTTTGCCAACACGGTTAGCTGAAGTAGGTAAAACCATATAATTGACCTACCCCAACAGTACTCTAGTGATAGGTACTCCATGAAGTCACACCAAACCAGATTTTGGCCTATTGTCCTTCCTAACTCTCCCTCTGCTTCCTGAGTGTTTACCTCCTCTGTTCTTTTTACATCCATCAGTAAAATGAATTGAGGTAAATAAAAGAAAATTATTACTTTTTCAAAGTGACTACTATTCTAGTGGTATAGTAAAACTGTGGACATCATAATGAATGCTAAACCAACATCTAGTGAAAATCATATCCTTTGAAACTCCAAAAACACCCCAGAAAACCTTTTAAATCACCATCCCCAATAACAACAAGACAGAAATTCCAGAGAAAAGAATCTTAAGTATTCTAAACTAAGACCTCATTAAAATGCTACAGTAGCTGTATACTTCAGCCTTCTGGAAAGGTGGGGAGGGGAGGTCTAGCCATGAAATGCAGGACAAATCTTGCAAGTATTGCATCAAAACTGGCATAAAATTCTGCCATATTGCTAAGGGTGTTATATGGGCTTAAATATGGGGAAGTATGCTGATTTTACCTATGGCAGTGGGTGTCATGGAGACACAGTGAGCTCACACCTGTATAACCAGAAGAAGAACTGAATGATTAGTTGACCAAAATTTTATTAAGGTTTGAGGCTTCTTGGTGATTTCTTGGAGCAGAGAGTTATCAGCTGGATGTGGTCATCAGCTGCCAGTTGGGATTCAAGCCAAATGGAGAACTAACAGCAAGACGACCTGCTCACAATAAGTAGAACAAAGAGCTCTTGATCCTTATGTGGACAGCTTAATCTATTTTATACTGCACTTTCCCATCAGTGAAATGGGGATAATTGCATTCTACTGCCCTCAGGGGTGCTGTAAGGGTAAATACATTACAGGTTACAGAGTGTTCAGATGCATTAGCCAAGAGAGCTGTAAAAATACTGGGAAAGATAATAATTTTCACAGCAAATAAGCAAGTCTGAAACAGAGTGTGTTAGGAATGTGCTAGTCAGAAGCTTTGAAATTCACTTCTCACCCTACACTTGAATTGAGTATACAATTAAAAGTAAGATAAATTTAGCACAAAATCAGGGTTTGCTGGTTTTGAACTGGCTTTGTACTGGCTGCTAGAGATGATAATGACACTTTCCTGTCATCAAAACCATTACAATTACATAGTAGCAGACAAACTGTCCATAGTTAAGCTTCCCTAGACTATGCTAACACACACAACTATTTCCTATTAGTGCCTTGAAGGTGTGATAAGGGTCTTTAGCGTAAATGAATCTTATACTTTGTGGGGTTGGGGCAGATCCTTGGCTATGTTGGCCTAGCTGGGGACACAGTATGGGTTCCTTGAAGCCTTTATTTCCAGGAGAAAATGTCAGATGATGATTAGATATGAGATACTGTAAAGATATGGAAACACAGTTTTGGTTTTCTTCTTATGCAACAGACAATTTAAAAAGTTCTAGGGCAAAGAGGTTCCCATAGTTGCAGTGACTTTTAGGGAAACTCACAAAAGGTAATATATCTTCTATGAATAGTTTTCAGGTGACTGGAAGAATAGATTTCAGGACATGTGGAAAAGCCTTTCCATTGATTTCAAGGAATGTTATTGCAGGGTGCAAGTGAAAGAAAAATGTGGCTAGCTTTGCACAGAAACTGCTAAATGCCTTTCTCACAATTTGCAACTGCTAGTGTTTTCTCACCTCTAAACCTTGGCTTTATTGGCAGGCTTGTTGGAGAATACTTCTCTCACTGGGTCAAGGTGAAATCAAAATAAGAAATCTTTGCTGTCCCTACTGTGAGAGGTTCAGCTTGCTACTATTTTTCCTTTTGGCAGCAGCTTGGAACCCACTGTATCCAACAAATGCAAATGATGTTGCTAATTTAATTAAGCAAGCCATATGAAATCAGGAAAAGTACAGTCCCTGGTCAACAGCAGATTTTTATTTATTGGAATTACATCACTAGCTAATTGAAAAAGATTATATAACTGCTTTTGGTCGTGGTTTAACCCCAGTAGGCAGGTTAACCCCCCACAGCCACTTGCTCAGTTTCCCTTCCTCCCAGTGGGATGGGGGAGAGGATCACAAGGCTAAAAGTGCAAAAACTCATGGGTTGAGATAACAACAGTTTAACAGGGAAAGCAAAGGCTGCCTGCTCAAGCAAAGTAAAACAAGGAATTTTTTCACTACTTCCCATTGGCAGGCAGGTATTCAGACATCTCCAGGAAAGCACGACTCATTTACATGTATTGGTTACTTGGGAAAACAAACACCATAATTCTAAATGTCCCCCCTTCCTCCTTCCTCCTCTGGTCATTTGGGGCCAGATGTCCTAGCTGTGTCCCCTCCCAGCTGTGCACCCCCAGCCTACTCACTAGCAGGGCAGTGTGAGAAGCAGAAAAGGTCTTGATGCTGTGTAAGCACTGCTCAGCAATAACTAAAGCATCCAATGTTATCAACACTGTTTTCATCACACATCCAAAATACAGCCCCATGCAAGCTACTGTTAAGAAACTTAACTCTATCCCAGCCAAAACCAGTACAACAGAAGAAAGAGTAAGATGTCTACAAATCTATTTAGATGATATTTCTTATGGCAGAATCTGAGTATTTAATGAACTTTCATGTGCTTATACTCACAGCATCCCAGTGACAGAGGAAATAGTCCATTTGACCATTGTAAATCTAAAGGATGATAAAGACAAAGGTCAGAACTTTTCCAATTTAATCACAGGGAAACATGTTGCCTTTAGCTGACTGAAGTTCAAGCTATGATCAAAATACAAGGCTTTTGGACCGCTATCACATTTATTATGCAAATCAATATAAGGTTTAATGGAAAAAGTTAAATCTGCAAAGTCTTGTGACAGAGTGGAAAGTGTCTTTGACTCCGGACTTGAAATGTTGAGAGTGAGGCTTGTGATTTCTGCAGTACAATTTTGGCTCTTCCTTCATCACTTCCTGGCTTCTAATGGCCTATTGTATGCTTCCCTTCTTCCTCTTTTCTTGCCCAACAGTAAAACATGTGAAGGGTGAAGAAAGGATTAGAAAACCAGAGCTGTCTTTTCTCTCTCTTCAGGACTATTCTCCAGTTTACGCTACATTTCCGAAAATTATCAGTTCTTGATAACTAATTGCCTTGCATTCCTCCATCTCTAATGTAGGAGTTATACTGCACATAACCTATGAAGTATGACAGGCCAGAGTTTAAAGTGTATTTACTTGGGAATTGGGGTTGGGGGATGGAGTTGGGAGGGGAGGGGAATTGCTGAGCAACCTCTGGCTTGATTTATCAATCAAATATCTCAGGACTTTAGGGTGCTGCTTCTTCCACATTAGAAAATAAGTTGTGATGCTCTGTAAACTGCTGCATTTTGGCTGTTCTACTGCCTCTGTTTGATACAAATGCTCATTTTCAGTGACTGCAGTTGTGATTAGGCTTTGCTTAGGCAGCTGTAGAATCCAGGCTATCATTGTTAGGCCATTATTTGCCCTCACATGTTGATCTGCCATCATGACCATCTGCTTTCCCGTCTTCTCTGCTGCAGTAGATTAGATATACAGAAAAAAAAACAAACAACGTTCCAAACCTCATAACCACTAGTGGGAATGTACAGCTGTATTCTATAATTCCCAACTTCCCAACTTTTCTACCTCCTCCCCCTGGGTGGCATAGGGGGATGGGGAATGGGAGTTGTGGTCAGTTCCTAATGCTTCGTCCTGCTCTTCCTTCCTCCTCATGCTCTTCCCCTGGTTGTAGTGGATAGCGGTCGGAAGATCACGTGATGTAACGGAAAGAGCAGGGGCCTCCCCCTTTAACATGTATATTCCTACCCCTCGTGACGTATAGCTTATGGGCGGTAACGAAAGACAGCTGAGTATATATTGTTATGCAACCTATTAATAAACGCCATTTGCAGCATCCTCATATTGGTGTCAGTGCTCATTGGCCCGGAGGCGGGGTGTGTGGACCTCCGTGCTACCTCAGCCAAAGGTGGCCTGTTGCAAGAGACGCAACACCTGGTGCAACGTAGAGTCCTTCCCATAGGATACAGTCCTTCCCATGGGCTGCAGTTCTAGAACTGCTACAGCATGGGTCCTTTCCACAGGGTATAGTCCATCAGGAATTGACTGCTCCAGTGTGGGTCTCCCACGGGCCAAAATTCCTGCCAGAAAACTTGCTGTGGCATACACTTTTGCCCACGGGCCACAGCTCCTGCCAGGAGTCTGCTCCAGTGTGGACTTTCCACAGGCTACAACATTCTTCAGGGCACCC
Organism: Scopus umbretta; assembly: GCA_013400535.1. Classification (NCBI taxonomy): domain Eukaryota; kingdom Metazoa; phylum Chordata; class Aves; order Pelecaniformes; family Scopidae; genus Scopus; species Scopus umbretta. Next base: position 8,655 of record VZTL01023731.1, on the reverse strand, counting down.
CCACATCTGCTCCAATGCAGGGTCCTCTGTGGGGTGCAGGTGGATATCTGCTCCACTGTGGACCTGCACAGGATGCAGGGGTACAACCTGCTTACCCACGGTCTTCACCACAGGCTGCAGAGAAATGTCTCTGGCACCTGGAGCACCTCCTCTCCCACCTTCTTCATTGACCTTGTCTGCAGGGCTTTTTCTCTCACATTTTCTTACTCCTCTCTCCCAGCTGGTGTTGCACAACATTTTTTACCCTTTCTTAAATCTGTTATCACAAAGGCACTATCAACGTTGCTGATTGGCTCAACCTTGGTCAGCAGCGGGTCCATCTTGGAGGCAACTGGAATTGCATCTGTCTAATACAGGGGCAGATTCTGATGTCTTTTCACAGAAGCCACCCCTGCAACCCCTTCCTGCTAGCAAAATCTTGCCACTGGAACCCAAGAAATAGTGTTATATTTTAGGCAACAAGACTGGATTTTACAGGATCCTGTAATTATTTTGTCAGTCCTCTAACTTTTATGCAGCTAAGGGTTGGTAGTTTTGGGCTTAATCCACACATAATTGCAGGACTTTAGGAACTGGAGATTTGAGAAAGAATAACAGAAATTACCAAACTGCTGCCAGTTGTCATGTTGTAAGACATCACAGTTGGCACTGGAATAGTGTGGAACAGAGTAGATCTCAACACTACTTTTTCAGCAGGACTAGAAAAAGTAGAGTGGGAATGAAGGATCTAACTGTGCCCTAACACAGGCACTGTCCTGGTCTGACTGTGCTGACATCAGTGGCATAAGCAGGTGTGAGTGATTTTGGAATAATGCATGAGTTGAATAAAGGAATGTGGCAAAGAGAAATTACATTTTAAGTTAAACAGCTGCTTTAAACATTGCTCTTCAGCCATCCATGAAAGTGTGAGCTGACTCAGGAATGGAACAACTTACATTTAGAGGGTTTTTTTGTTGGTTGGTTGGTGGTGTTTTTCTTTCTTTCTTTGTTTTTTGAAGGCTGAAGTCACAATGCCTGTAATGCCTGTATTCAGTATGAGCAGCACCTCCCTTGATTAGTATCCCCATAGAAATCAGATGAGTCCCCTTGAGAAGAGCAGTGACTCATCAAGGTGAAAGAAACCCTTACTGGAGTGTGCTTAGAAGCCTATGCTTCTGATCTTGTAAACGAGCTTCCTTTACAACTGTATTGTGGAAACTGAGATGAGTTTATAAAGCATAATGTTTCCAACTGAAAAAATACCAGACATATTTTTAAATGTTATTTAAAAAGGTACGCTCAAAGACAAGAGAAACTGTCAACAATACTACAGCTTGATGACAGTGATTTTGATCTCTTATAGTCTTAGAACTTTGCAGGTAGATTCCTGCAGATGCACCCGTGAAGACTGTAATTGATATGCAATAATAATTCTGTGCAGTTGGGAGGAAAATTCTGAGTTTCACAGTGCTGCTTTTTGCATATGTTTGTTTTCAAGCACAATTTTCACAGAGAACATTTTACTTACTCTATGGTAGAAATCCACACATGAAGTGTCAATAGACTAAGATTTTACATGGCATATTCTAGTTTACTCATAATGTATTTAAGTATTCAAATATTTAAGCAGGTATACAGAAAACATTAAACTCTCTGAGATATAAAAAAATACAGAGGATTCCCTGGAATGTTGGAATTGAAATTTAATTATGTGCTTAAAATGAAATACACAGAGAGTACACATGATTCAAAATTTTCAGTTGTGCTTTCAAACATGCTTAAGGGAAATGGATGCTTAAATCTTAATTGAATGGGAATTGTGTGCCCATGTCTCTCAGAGAGCTTTGAAATTTAAGTCTTTATGCAAATTAGATGGGTTGGTCCATTTGTGCTGGATGATAATATTCTGCTCCTTGATTGAGTGGAAAATATTTGTGAGAAGATGCCAGAAAATGTGATTTCTTTCTTTTGCAAACTCCAAATCATGTTCTGTTATGGAAGTGTTGGAGCTGGATAAAGACAGGAATTTTTTTATTTCAATGGAAATTTTTCATTTCATCTTTTCCTTAATAAAATGGAATAAAAATGGAAAATGCAACTTTATACTGAGTTGATACACTGGAAGAGTAGTTTTTCTGTTGTGCTTCTGTCTCTCTGTTTCCTCATCTGTCTCCTCTTCTACATCCAGTGTAGAAAGGGGGCCCAGAAGAACTAGAAGTTTAGAAAGAAATGAAGAGCATTGTATGCAATTCCATCTGACCTCAATGGAGGGGTTTTAATGTTCAAAAAAGATGAGGCAATGAACATTTTCATTGTGAAAACGTAATTTGAAAACCCCCTTCTTAGCTGCCTTAAATAAAATAAATAAAAAGATACACGCTCATAGATAGAACTTTGGAAGAGGAAAAATGTTTTCAGGCCCAGCTGTACACTGCCATTTTATCTATATAAAACTCAGTCATGTCCATTTGTTGGGATATAGTGCACTTCACATGACTATTCCAGGCATATAGTTCAGTAACTTGTGTAAGTGCACATTTGGAAGGTTGAAGGTAGGCATTTAAAGCTTTTTAATATTTGAAATGTTAACTTCAGTTTCGTTTCAGTCCTCCTTTTCACTGAATCACTGCATTGGGCTTTTCATTGCAGCATTCTGACCTCCTCAGGAATCACACTGTCTGCTATTTAGGCTATTCTAACATGCAGAGAGGCAATATCACTGTGCGAGCCGAGGGTAGCTTTCAGCTCTAGGCCACTCTCTTTCTCCTCCTTCTTTCTGCTGTTCAACCTTTCTGTTTTGGTTTTGCATGCTTTCTTGCAAAGCCCTGTGGCATGCTTTCAGAAAAGACCTTTTGAAGTAATCTTTTCAAGTTTATGAAGAGTTCTTCCAAAGTAAGAATAGTGGTCACTACTGAAGAAAATGTGTCCTTCATAAATCAACAAGTATTGCCCTTTCAGTGGTTTTATTTACCTATACCACTTCTTCCTCTTTTTTCAAATCTTCATCAATACTTTTTCTATTCCTTGATAATACAGCATCTCAGCTCCCTTATTTTAAATTAAAGCCATCTGCCTTTGTCCCACATCCTCCTTACATGGATTTGCAGCCTTTCCTTCCCCTATCTTATATGCATATGCTTTCCCTGCTTTGTTTCTGAAACCATTTTATTACCTGCATACCCACACTACACAGGTGTTCTTGTTATTGATGATGCCACATGTTATCATTACCTTCTTCATCCTCTAAGGATTAATATAGGGTTAAAGTGAGAGCAAGCATCCCTAGGAACTCAGAGATCTTTTCCCTGTATTATTTATGGGTGGATATAAATAATATTAGTTATACTGATGATTCTGTGAAAAAGACATTCCTCCTCCTTTGAATTAATTAGCTAATGCAGAGCTGAAGGTTGTCCAGCAGACACACAAAAAGATGCACCATTCTTTTTGAAATGAAAGAGCTGTGGGGGTAGGTAAACTGAAATTTGTTTACAATAAGTAATCAATCTTATTTTAATATATCAGCTGTGAAGTTGTCAGTTTCTTTGGAAAATAGCTGAGGTCATTGCAAAGTTAGCAATTAATTTCTTTTAGCAATTAATTGATGAATTGGTGGCTATGGATTGTTAATCAAATAGCATTTTTATTATTTATTTTCAGTCTTTCTGTTCAAATTTATTTAAATGCCCTATTGTAAGCTACGGAGCACCTCTGCTATCTGTTTGCATGCTTACCTCAAAAAAGCCAACTGTTGCCTGGTAATATGAAGATACTCAAGCACTAAAAATGTTGTATCTACAGTTACACTGGGCCTTGCTGCTAACCTGAGGCACTTGTCACGCTTTTGATGGATCATATAGCTGAATAGCTCACACATTTTATAGCAGAAGTCTTAGAGGATCCAATTTTGAGTCCAAGTGTTTGAGACTGGATTTATAAGATGGTAAGGGAGAGCTTATGTTCTTAACTGTTTTGAGATTAACTTTTAGCCAGCCTATAGTTGCTTGTTCTGTTCTCATCAGCAGAAGCTTTCCCATTCATGTATGGCATGAGAAATATCTAAACTCTCTCAAAGGAAGTAAAAAGACTCCCTGCAATACTCATAAGCTTTTGATCAAGCCCTGAGAGTCTCCAGAACAGAGCCATGTCTGTGGTGTTTCTTCACAGCGTTCTTGGTAGTTCCTGCCTGGAGCGCAATGGCAGACTTGAAGTCCTGTGAAACTGCAGGATGCTCCGAGTTTTCTGAAGCAGGGAAATCAGTAAGAGAGCGAGGAACATGAGAGGGTTTGTTGCCATTATTTAGGAGCAGTGAATAAAAAGGCCACAGGAATTTAGTAGTTTCTCTGTCAGTAGCTGCTTGGATGGTAAAAAGCAAGGGTGAGGACTGGAAAGATGATAGTACTTTAGGACTACAGATAGTGAATGTTCATGCTATAGTTTTCCAAAAGGTAAGGCTTTTTAGTGCAGTTGGCTATAAATAATGCAAATGTCAGAAGAGGGAGATGAAACAGTATGCCTGAAGAAGTGGGCCTGGAGGCTACTCCTGCCTGGCTACAGACACACAGCCCCCTCCTTAGGAAGCACTCTTAAAGGCATGAACCAACTCTTTTATATCGGTAACAGAATCTGTTTGCAGGCCAAACTCTCATGTTCATGTTCACATACTATGTGATACTTCAAACCCCAAACAATTCACTGAAGTATATGAAATTATTTTAATAAACTTTTTACTCTCCTGTACCTCATTGTCATACCCACAGAAGCAAATTAATGGGAAATAATGTGCAAAATAATTTCTAGAGCAGTTTTCACCATTAAAAAAAGAGAAGTGCTGGATGAGCCAGACAGAGAGCTGAAGACTTTGCTGGGACTACTGAGGGACTGTAGTGCTGATGTGTAGATGGTGCTGCTGTGATGAGTAATAGTATAAAACTCCAAAACAGACACACACAAAATAATTAAAAGTGGCAGAAGTGGTCCCTTAAGAGTATGCTGTTTAACCATCAGCTTCCTATCATTATCATCTTATGGCTCACAAGCAGTGTTGCTGAAAGCTCTTTATATTGGGTATTGTGGTGGTGTGCATGTCAAAATGCCAGCAATGAACTTTTGTAGCTAATTTAGAAGGCTGGGTACTTTGCAGGACTTTTGGATATTCAGTTTCAGCATGTCCTTCATAGGGAGAGCTCACTAGTCATTCACTGCTTAAAGAAAAATATGGCAAAACTCAATAAAAAATAGAAGATCTTTGGGGAATGAAGCCTCAGTGAGAAAAAAAGAAAAGAAACAAAATAAAGTAAATAGGCACTGAACCCTGATTTATCTGCAAACAGGATTGATGGGAAATAAGTGATCATTTGGAGCCTTGTCACTGATGGGTTTATTGAAGAACAGGCCACTTTGGATGTTTGTTTTCTTACATTTTCTTCTTGCGTTTAGTTTTCATTGTGAAATTAATAAGCCTTATGCTTTTATTTCAAATATCTCAGAAACCAAGGTGAAAATCAATAACATAAAAAATTGAGCAAATATAAAATGTTTAAATAACACACCTACTAACAAAGACAAATATTAACTGATAGTTAACATAAGAAAGGTAAAACTCTGTTTCTACTTTAATAGTACTTTCCAAATCAGTTCCTGTCATGTATTCCTGTTGATCAAACTCAGGCTTTACCACAGGGCTTTTGTGAGTTCAAAAATGACATTACAAATGTGGGTAAGTATAATTTTTCTTGATATCGCTTGTGTATTTGAAGAATCTTCCTGTGCAATGTAATCTCCAAAGAACAACGGATGTAAGTATATGGTGAGAATGACCAAGTTTAATAAGATCATTATATTACTGCTGAAGTTGCATCCAAATGGAAAGCATTTTGCCACCATGACTCATCACAATTCACACACTTTCCTGAGGAGTCTTCAGACTAGATAACAAAACAAACAAAAAGGCCTACCATCTATTTAGACATTTAAATAAACAGACACATTTTCAAAACTCCTGAGTATTTCCTAACAGAATTCATCCATGTGCCTAAACAGGCAGACAGACTTGTGGAAAATTTAATTTGTGGGAAACTGGACCAATTTTTCTTTGTTTTTTTATTTTGTCAAATTTAAGAAATAATTCTCAAACATAGGTGGATGTTTTCTATGTTGGTATTTAATGAGTGAGTAGCAGTAGAAAAGATTGGGAGGCCTTGTTATACATATTAGTATTTAAACCATTGTCAGCAAAGTGACACTAATTCTCAAATTTGCATGTAAATCTGTGTTATCAGTCATTACAGAGTTTGTGTGAAGTAGAGAGCAGCTGCATTTCCAGATGATATAAGCAGGCTGCAGACATACTGAACATTTTGTGCTGATGGTGAGATATAAAAGTCTGGTGATGGTGATTGCTATCTCAGAAAAAACACCCCTCAGGAAGATTTGAGGTTTCATTTTCAAGGGTAAATATTTCCCTCTGCAGAAACACCATTTTGCCATGGCAAAGCGTCTACATATTCCGGTAAGCAGATTTTCCAAATTATGTCTTTACTACATGCCTATCCTATTAGCACAGTCACCTTGTCATTCACATCCCTGTAATGATCACTTCTGAAACATTTACACCCTGTGTTTGGCTGGCTGGTTGCTGCTTACTCGGTGGCAAGATTATTGATTGCAGGTGCTTATTAAGAAAGTATGAAGCAATAAGCTATGAGAGCTGTTGATAATTCAAAAGGTGAAGCTGCCAATTATATAGGGATCAGAGGGATTATTACTTACAGGGCCTGGGTAAATATGACTGATTGCTGTGGCACTGCTGTGATGACTGTTTGAATTAAAATGTATCATTATTGATTTTTTGTTATACATTTATTGCATTTTAAATCTACATGTTTTTAATGCAAACAGCCTATTCTACACTAAAGCTATAATATGCTACTGTAACTTACTGATTTATGAATATATCTCTCTGTTACAGTATTTTCACTTCTTGGTACAGGCTTTTTTCTTATTTTTCCCTCTTCTGCTGCTATTTGAATGAGACAAAAATCACGTATCATTTTGAATTCTGCCTCTTCCTCTGTTGCCACTGTTATGTTGCCTTTAAGGAATTTTCTTCTAATTATGAAAAGACAATGAAGAGTGTTCCAAGGAATAAATTAAAAAAAAAAAAATATTGAGACATATTTTGGTCCCTTTATTGTTTGACTTTTACATCTCCCATGAATTGAGCCTCATTTGAAATTTAAAAAGAAAAACAAACACACAAATGAATTTGTCAAATCAGGTTACTTTGATATTGAATCAGTTTGTTTCAAATTGCTTTCCAATAGTTGTTTGGTCTTTCATCAGAACTTACCTGCAAATATTAAATGTATGCCCTTATTTTAAATCCTTTCTTCTGGTATTAATAGTGCTGTTCTGTGATCTCAAGAAGCTACCTAGAGAACAGAAGAATGTTGTCGTTAATAAAAGGGCCCCAAATGTTGCAATTGTTTCTGCTTAATTTAAGGAGGTCTGTGAAGTCTAGGATTCAGGTTTAAAATTAATAATTATTTTTTATTAATTTGGTCCTTTCAGATCAGCTGCTTAGCAGGGGCAGCAGAAAGAAAACATCCAGTGTACAGATTACTCTATGATGGTTGTAATGCATGGACCAGTAAGACTGTAAGTGTGCATACAAGTTCGCTAAAACTTGTAGATGTATAGTAGTTTAACAGGAGTGGAGAATTAGCACTTTTTAAACTGGAATCTGTATAAAGAGATGAAAGATGAAATTCACCTGTGGAATAACTTTATAGTGATGATAAAACTCTCACTTTCTGGAATACTCCTTTTCTGTAGGATTTGCAGATGGCATGGATAATGGATGTTTCTGGAGCACACAGTTAGTCCTTCTAACCAATGCCTGCTGCTATGCTAGCAGAGAAAAAGTAAGTCCCAGTTTTACACAAATTAGTTACTAGAGGGGAAGCCCACGCTTCTGTTAGTGCATGCAGAAGTATAGCTTAATTCTGTGTATATGGCATCTCATTCTAAAATCATGGTTGTACTGCTCACATCCTGGTATGGCTACAGTGGTCCTTTGCAGTTGATCTCTGCCTGTCAGAGGACCTTCACTGGTCTGTGAGTCCAATTGTTCAAGATTAAGAAATTCTAATAGCACTCCTAAGTGCTTTCTGGAATCTTCTGATTAAAAAAGAAATCACCCTGTCCACTAAATATTTCTTTCTTTTGCTGTAGTTCTCATGCGTTTCCCCAAATATTGAGCTCTTCAAGGTGCAACACAGGCAATACTTGGTCTTTCTCCTTAAAGGGTCATGAAAATATAATTTAGTGCTTTCAATGTCTAGAAAAAGCCACTTTGTGCATCCTGTTTTCTTGAGAGGCAGACGGTACTTCATAACCTTTATTGAAACCTAATACTGTGACATATTTCTGTCTGGAAGCTCTGCCATAGAAAATATTTTAGAATTTGGTGCAATATTATTTCTTTTAGCAGCATAGGTTTTATTCCATTCATTAGTTGTGCAGAGGGGCTCAAAGTTCTCAGCAATCTGCTTCCAAAACCCCACAAGAATAATTCTGTTCACTTCTCCATGTATTGTCCTTGTCTTCTGATCCAATTGCTTCTAATAACTACAAAGCAGCTCTCTGAAGCTTATACTACTCCCTACTTAAGCT
>VZTL01023728.1:257-32587 GCA_013400535.1 Scopus umbretta | reverse complement strand
CTCTAGAAGATGTGCCAAGTAATTGCAAGTTCTTCTTGACAATTAGCATCACATCCCAAGACTTGCCATTGATTTCTGCGAGCTTTAGATCAAGCACACATTTACCAAACGAGACTGTTTGGGTTTGATTTCTTCAAGGAAATTTAGGTTGAGTCTGTAAATGCTACAATAGTCTCAGGTAGCAGCACGACGTGACCTACAGACTCACATACTTTCACACCTTAAGCAGGATGGGTTTCCTCACATGTATATAATCGCTTCCTTTCTAAAACTGATTGTATCATGCAAAAATATTTAATTAATAAAATTCTTATTTCTACACAAGACAGGGGTTTTTTAGTTCCACTAGGCTGAATCATTCTCTCAGATACTACTTCTGGTCGAGGTCTAAAACATTTTATTTTAAAGTCATCCCAGGAATGTGAAACACGTACCTTTACAGAGTTTTCTGAAATTCTGTTTTCTAACAGTGTATGTTTCCCAACAAATAACCTTATATTCCCTAGGAAAAGGAGGAGTCAATTATTATTATCTTTTTTTAAAGATCTTTTTCTCTTATATTGGGCATTACTGCCCTTTAATCCACTGAAAATCAGGCCAGTTTTAGGCACTTTAGGCATGGAAAATACCAACAGGGATTCAGTAGGTCAAACCCTTCTGACCACAGAAGCATCTTTCTCTTAAAGACAAAAGTAAAGCCAAAATCCAAATTAAGCATATGACAAGTAACCAGAAATGAACAGATACAGTCAGGTTCAGCCTCTACAAAACAGAATCTTTAAAAAAAGGCAGAACCACATGTGGACAGGCAAGTATGAAGAGCAGGCTGAAGGGGATGGGATAATAGTACGTCAATGCAAACAAGGCTGTTGCCAACAGAAAGGGGCTAATCTGTCCTCCTCCTCCATGACAAATAGGTCAAGCTGGATGCTTAGCTTGCCGCAGAGAAGATTCAGGGACAGTAAGGGTATAGAACCTGAAGCCTTCTGATGGTTAGGAAACTGAAGCTTGGGAACAGATTGCTGTGGCCTGGAACTGCAGAGCCGCCACTAGTGGAGGCCTTTGAGGACACTGCTTTCTCCAGAGCAGCACTAGCAGAGCTGATCCTGCCTCAGGGAAGAACAGCATATATGACATCTGGAGTCTTCCCAACTACTTAAGGTGGGAGCAGGATCCCACCTGCCAGAGATTTTTTGCTATTGATTTTAAATGCCTGAGGATTTCTTTCTTTTTGTAAACTTTCTACTGATGAGTAAATGTGGCCTAAGAAGTTGCATTTCTGCTGAAGAGAACACAACACCTGTGGTTACAATGCCCTGTGAAAGCTACGCAGCTCACCAGTGACAGCAGAAAAGGTGGGGAATGGTTCCCCACCCCCAGCATCATATGTTGTACTTTGTTATATACAGAACTGCTCTTGTTGAGTCTGAAGTGAGCCAACTGGAAAGCAGACAGAAGCAGGTACTGATATTACACCAGAACATATTGTCACTGCTAGAGCCAACTTACCATCACCGAAGCTGCCAATTATTCCCAAGTCACTGATACATTATTTTTTTTTAATCCCAGAGAATGATCTTCTGCTGGAGGCTTTTTCACACCCATGACTCTGAAGTATCCCTGGTGGCATGTTGGCTAATTAAGAGCAAAATCCATCTCTTGATGAAATAACACTGCCACTGAAAAAGACTTCTACAGTTAGAAAAAATGCTTAATCAGGCTAGAAGGAGCAGCATCCTAACACTTGCACTAAGCACAGGAAAGAGATCTACAGCTAGCAATTAACAATGATGAAAAGGACAGTGATTTAAAGCATATTGCCATGACATTTTTATCAAACTAAATGAGTTTGCTAGGCCCAGCGGCTGCATATGCTTATTGTCATTTAATGTTTGGATAGCAACACATCAGGCGCTGAGTATCAGGAGGTGCCGAATTTAATAAGTCATTTTGACACTGGTGTGAAACGAGCAAATCAGCATTCTGAGGAATGTGTTCACACTCTGAGCAGACAGGCAGACATCCTAAGCATGTGAGGTGACACCAATCAACAAAAAAAAAAGGGGAGGCGGGAAAGAGGGAGAGAGAGATGAAAGCCAGGAGAAGAAACAGGCAGCAATACTCCGATGAAAAACTAGCTCTGTCCTGTCTCCTGGTTTGGCTGGTTGGTGTCAACAAGGCAGATTTCTTTTCACTAAGGCTGAGATACGCTGCATATCGTTGATGGCATAAATCTCATGTATTATTTAAGCCCTACATGGATTATCTCAAATGAACTAAAATTAATGTCATGGAAACCTTTCAGGACTTTTTATTGCTTTAGCAGCAATGCAAAATTCCTGCCACGTGCACAGTTAATCAGAACTTGTTTTTTAGCACAACAAGGCTGGCTCTGCACATGTACTTTGAGAGCCTCTGAGAGACATTTCTCCCCGAAGCCCAGAGGAGTTGTGCCTGTGTGAGCAAACTAAGGCTCTGGCTTTTCATGACTTTCAAAGCACCAGCAGCAGTTTTGATCCTAGCTCCTCTGCCCTCTGCAGATTGGCTGCCTGCTCCATCCCTCGCCTTCCAAACCTCTTTATATTCTCTTTACCTCAGGGTATGTCTGTAGTGCAGAGGTACCTGAGTTAGCTATAAAACTCGCCAGCTCAGGTGCTGTTCTAGATGAGATTGTGTGGAGCTCAGTGCAGGCTAATTTACCCCTGCTGTCACTAATTCATTTAAAGCTAGTTAAACTATGTCTACCTGACAGACTCACTCCCCACGTTCATCCTTACCACCATGTCGCTGTCCTCGCCCCTTCACTTCCAAATACTCCATGCATCATGCATCACCACCAATCGTTTCAGTGGGCCGATCCTCTTCTAAATTAGGCCCTTTTCCTCCCACCAAAAACACTGGTACTAATTCAACAACACTTTCGCATTTTGAGATTCATCTCAAACTGTGCCTTAACTACAGGGCTCAAAATGCCATTTCCCCCAGTCCTGAATGCCTAAAAATGCAAATAGCAAAGTCTCAGAAGAAAAATGTCACCTCCTTGTCTTGCAGGGCATCAGTAGGTACATCAGGATATGACAAAACAACTGTTATGATGAAGAAAAATGAGGCACTTGGGAACATAACATGGAGTAGGAGCAGCAATAGGGAGATGAGGTGGAAAGGGAGGAAGAAGAGCGATGACAGCATTGTCTTTGTATGTGCTGTAGATGTCCCATCAGCAAAAGTGAGAATAAATCTATTTTCCTCACATATACTGTTTGGACGTATATGCTCCCCCCATCCCTGCCAATTTGGGCTTTCACTCTTCCCCACAAAAGATCAAAAGTTTGACCTATCTGTCAGGTAAATACATCAACAAAGCAAGAAAGGAGATATGAGATACCATTGATACTGGGACCAAGTAATTGTATCAACAATATAACCTGCATTTGATGGGATATCCACTAAAAAATAAGGACAGTTACTATTTTGCTGGGCTGATGGGAGCTCTCAAGAGAATAGTGTCAGGTTTGCAACACCAAATAAAAAACAGGCTGAGATGATCTCCTTACTTGTTACAGGAACTCCCCATCCCCAGAAACTGCTGCACCTGGTCCAGTCACAGAGTACATCAAAAAGGTGGTAGCTATCTGTGTGTCCCCTCCTCCCCTCAAAACCAGTGACCAAAACAAACACCATCTTCAGTACAGCTTCAGCAATGAAGCGGAACACAAACATTTTGGCCACAAGCCTCCTGCGAGAGATGGTACTTCATGCCTCGGGGAGTCAGGAGACAGCACCTTCCACTTCAGCAGGGAAAATGCTCACCAAATTTCCCCAGTCCTCACACATGAGTGGGGCACAGGCTGGAGGGGTTGGAATTCAGTGGGATCTCTCTGGCAGCACATGGTGGACTCCGGGTTATTAAAATTGAAAGTGTTATATTGGTTGTCAAACTTTTCAATAAGGACTGAAACAAGAGCAAGAGGGGCTCTGGGACCACAAAAATCCTAGTAACAGGAAGAGCTGTATGCAGTGCTGGACATGGAGCAAGGGACATGCAGCTGTGAAAGACTGAGGGAGCAGGAGGAGGACTATTGAGCATGCAGACTTGCAAGCCAGAACCATCCAGGTGGAAGGAGCTGGGAGAAGACAGGGGGAACACTGGTGCTCTGCCAGATATGATACTCTTCTCAGGGCCCAGAGTACATCTTCCTTCGAGGATTTAGTTGGCCAAGCTAAAGAGTTTAGCTGGCTGAGTCCAAGGTCAGCTCCTTCACTGATAAGAGCTGTCGTGAAGAAAGTTAGAAGCAAGGACCTGCCCCTCATTTCCCTCGGGAACTGCTTTTGAGCTGAGGCTTTGGTAACTGTCAGGGAGCAGTGAGGGCTGGCTGCTCTGCAAGGGACAAGAAGCCAGGATCGGAGCGGGATAATAAAGCAGGCACAAGCACTGACCTTACCAACATGGAGTTGGGATGGAAATCAGCATGTCCAGGTGAGGATCAGCATCCGAGACAGTGATCAGGGTCAGACACAGTCCAGTGATCACCCAGCAAGTCTGCAGTGATGGGGCAGGTCTGATGTCAAGCCAGGAAGCCCAGCCAGGAGGTCCAGGTCAGGGTCAGAGTTGTGGCAGTATGAGACCATCATAAATACAGCTGCTGCAAGGCTGTGATGGAGCACAGGTGAGGGCCAGCAGTAACGCCCCAGCTTAAAAGCAGTTCCCAAAGGAAAGGAGGTGCAGGTCATTACTTCTAGCTTTCTTCATCACAGCTCTTATCAGTGAAGAAGCTGACCTTGGATTCTGCCAGCCGAACTCTCTAACCTAGCCAGGCAAACTCCTGGAAGGGGGCTGTGCCACAGGCCTAGCAGCTCCGACTCCTCAGGACCCACATCAGTCATCTCTCGCTGCTCCTCACAAGAAAGAGCATGAGGGAGAAGAGAGGGTTTGATGGACCAAGTTGTCCACTCCATTACTACTCATTGTAAACTCTAGCAAGACTTAGGTAGAAGAAAAGAAAAATTGCTGAAGGCAAAAACCAGTGCCTGGTTCAAAGGCCACCTGTCAGCTGACGAAAGTAAGTTCTCAACCCTCTGAAATTCAGTCTCTTCTCCATGACCATGGGTTGCAAATATTTTTTTTTTTCTTTAGCATTCAGAAGCCAGCTTATCTACACCCCAAGTCACTGCAGAGAGAGGAGCAAGAGCAAAAGGCAGAGGGAGGACTACTAAGGCCTACACATCCTCCATCCTTGTTTAACTTGGGGGGCAGGGAGGAGGGGAGAGAACTAACTACGGATGCAAGCTGAACATCATTTTGTTCTTTCATCCTTCATGGAAAAGGTATATCCAAATATCACACCAAAGCTGCAGTCTTTGTCTTCAGGCTGCAGCAGTTTACACAGCCCAATTTAAAATGCCTTGCATCCCCTGGAATGTGTAAAAGGTGCAATAAAAATTTTACTAGCTGAAATTATAATAGACTTTTCCCTCTTTGGTTTTAATTCCCATACTCTCTCCTAAGACCTCACAGTTCAGTGTGTGGGCAGCACAGTCTTTTTGCATCCAGTTGCCACAATGCAACATTAATACTGGGCTGCAAAGGCATATCAGCCCAAGATGAAAAGAAGGTTTTTTGAGTCCTTCTTCCTTGGTTAATATCTTTTCCTTCCATGTAGTTACACTGGCACTAACTCAATGCCCAAGAGGGCGGTGCAACTCTCTGGCTGTCTGATGGGAAGATGGTGCTAATGCAGCTTCTTGGTTAGCTGCCAGATGCAGCGTGAACAGTGCAGAGTCCTCATGTCCCTGAAGAAGAGTAAGAGCTTTTCCTTCCTGTTCTCTGAGCTGCTAGCATGCACAATGCTGCAGAGCATGAAATCCAACACTGTCCCTAAGCTTGCATCGCCAGAGGTACAGTTAGGTCATGTTGTGAGTAAATGTTTCAAAAGAGACCTAAGATAACTTAAGTGAGGACCTTCCACTTGGGAAGGAGCATGAGTGCACAAATACATCCCTTTGCTTCCAGTTTAAAATGAAATAGGAGTGATACCAGAAACACTATCCAAAAGAGATGCAGAGTCTGCAAATGCCTCTGCTTTGTTCTGTGGGCAGCAACCCATGTTGTGCCTGCTTTTTAAAACACTGACTACTCTCTACTCCTGCATAGCTGCTTGTTATGTTGCCTCATTCCAGTTGGGTTGCACCTGCTAAGTGTGCTCTAAATCAGGGACACCACCCAAGTTGAAGCTAAATAGGAACAGCACAACTTAGGCCCCAAGGGCAATTTACTCCCTGCACCTTCAAGCCCAAACAACTCTAACTTGTCATTCTTTCATTTTGAGGTGGAGAAACCAGAATATGAAATCCCATCAGGAGATGCCCAAGCGTGTCCAGTATTTTTGCCTTTTTTTTTTTTTTTTTCTTCCCTTTAGCCTACCATAAAAATCACAGTTTCTCTGTGGTTGGAAAAAACAAACAAACAAGCAAACAAAAACCTGACACAATCCAAATGTTGAAACCAGTGACAAGTGAGCCACATGCTGGGTTTTGTTTTACTGAAGGAGGTACTATAGATTGAACAGAGAGTGGTTTCCACTTTAAATAAGAATGGCTCAAAATCAGTAACAAAGCCACTGAATTATGCAGCCCAAATATGTAATTCTCTGCATGCATCAGGTATTATATGGTTGAGAGCAAGTAAAAAGGTGGCAGATGGACAAGCTTATGGTCTCCTGTTCATTTTCTAGTCAAGCTATAAAAGGTATCTGCTTGGTTTCCCTCCCAGACTGGCAGCTCTTGGAGAGACAAGCTACAGTGTGGCCATATATAACACAACAAGGTTTTGCCCATTTCTAAGGAAGGACAGATTCTAAAGGTGGTGGGAGCTGGTTGAAACACTCACTATTTCATGTTCCTGCTACAAGCAGCCTGCACACATTAGTTAAAATATCCAGGACACTACAGAGATAAGAAAGGTCAATTTAAAAGCATCAACAGAGAACACACCTTCTTGAGTGCCTCCTGACTCCCCAAGTAAACATCTGCTGGCCAAGGGGACAGCACTGTTATCAGCTGCTACTTTGACCTCCAAAGGCAATTTTACTGCTCTGTCATTAGGTGAGGAACTATACTGGCTAGCAGAGAGGAGCCAATGCTGGGAGACTGGAGACCTCCTCCATAGACATCAGATGACAGACTTGCTGTCATTATGAACGTCACAAAGGATGAGAAGCAAAAGGAAAACACAGCCTAAGTAATAATACAAAAAATTTTTGTATTATTTTCCTCCAGGTCTTCACTAATAAAAATAATTTTGTTTTCTGAAGGCCATGCCCAGGCATTACTAATGCAGAGTCTTGTACAGCACACATTGGAGACAAGAATACAGCACTGGGGCTTCCTCCTGAAACAGGCTGGGAACTGCCCTGTATTCTTGAATTTTTCTGCTGGTTTAACTTTGCTCTTTCTTTTAAAATATCTTTGTTTCCATGGGCATTAGGTATGTCTAAATGTCTATACATTTCATGCTGGCTGAGGAAGCCGTCTGATGGGAAATTACATTTTAATGTTTAGCGCACAAAACAAAACCCTCATATGGCAACAGAAAGGCTGAATTAGGCTAGAACTCCATGTCCCACACGGCTGCTTTCTGGGTCTAAAAAACGATCCAAGTTAAAGTTGTACTAATTATACCCAGGTGTAGAATGAGAGCTGGGTTTCATTTCTTTTCAATTTGAACCAAAGAAGTGTTTTTCAGCCTAGATTAATTTGCCCAGAGGGCCTGTAAGGGGTGTGGCTTTAATTTGCATCTGGCTTCAGTTTTGGGGCTCCTAGCAGTGGCTCTTCCCTGAACTCTTATCAAATTAATTGAGCACTCATGCATAACTCAATTGGGCACTCATGCGTAAATTAATGGGCCGTGCAAGCGTGAAGCAATTGGGTTCTCATGCATGAATCGATTGGGCACCCATGCATGAACTAACTGGGCGTGCAAGCATGAGCTAATCGTGTGCTCAAGCGTGAACTGATTAGGCACTCAAGCATGCAGTCATTGGGCACTCATGCATGAACAAGCTGGGCGCTCGCCTGCGAATGCAGTAAACCCTGCAATTTACACCCAATACATTCTACCCTCCTCCTCTGTGAAAAACACATAGGAACTGTTTCAACATCAATCCATTATAAACGCTACTTTCAACATCATCACGGTCTTAATATACACCAATTATAAACTCCACTCTTACTCCTGTGGACCAGGCAGTAGGGGTAGGCATTGTATCGTGCACACTTGGACCAGCGCAGCACTACAAGCTGCTCATTTTGAGCAAGGGCCTCCCTTTTGCACTGAGCGCTTGTTTACACCTCTTTTAGCAGGAGCTTACTCTAAAGTGGACACCCTCAGCTTGAATCCCCAGCTCTGCCAAGTGCCCCCGGGCTCTCTAGAGACCCACTTGGAGCACACAATTAGCCCCTCTGCACCCCACGGCACAGAAGAATGCAGCTCTCCGGGACCTTCCCAGTCCCACTGAGCCTACAGGGAAGGTGCTCAGGGATCCCTAGTGTGGAGACAGCCCTGGCTGCAGGCCACTGGGGCAGGGGCTTGAAGCAGAATCCATGCCATCTCTTCCCAGTCACCTTCCCATCCCTCAGGACCTTGCTTTGGTAGCCTCTCTATTCTGGTAGAACTCTCCATTTCCCACCTGCTTACGCACTGTCTGCACCTACCCCCTCCAGACATGATGGACGCACCACAACACCCCAAATTCCCAATATCAGAATCAACACTCCTTCATGAGCCTCAAAGTCACCTAAATTATTGCAGTCCCAGGCCATGCCAGACCTGCGTGCTGCCTGCATTCTCCACCAATTACTGTAGCATGGAAAACAGCCTCCACTCGTGGAACTTTTACTTAAGTTACTGCAAATTAATGCAAACTCCTAATCACCGGTTCACGTATTGAAGAAGAAAACACAAGCAATTAAGCACTTAAGAAAGCACCTTTTCTCCCCCTTTCCTAGGCTCTACTGAAGCCAAAGACATCTTCCTAATCTCAGCTTCCCTTGCTTGCACCACAGGCTACACTCAGTCCAGCCTAATCGTTTCAGTGAACTGACAGGCAGTGTAGGAGGTTGGGGTTGTGTACCTAAGAGCTTCTTCTGTCTGCCACTGCTTCATGTGTCTCACTAGGCCTCTTCCACTCCCCCTAGCTTCCCAGTATCACTGTGCTAGCACAGGCCACCCATGGCCACAGTCATTCGAAGTGCCCCTGCCTTGGGGTGGGTTGTCCATAGGCTGCAGTGATTCAGGCATGCATCCCTTGGGCATGGAGCATCCTCTTCCATGCATGTCTTCTCTGCCATCTTCCTGTCTGCATGTCACATCTCCCCACACTGTCTGAGGCACTGCAGGCTCCTCTGAGGGACTGGTATTTTGGGAAACTGTATCAATTTCAGAGGCAGCTGCCACCTGCACAGGGCAGTTCATGGCAACCTCCCATACTGGCAACGCTGCAGCCTCTGGATGTCAAACCCTGCCATGTGTGTCCAGCGTGGCACTCATGTGAACTCATGGCACACCTGAGGGGTGAACTCATGGGGTGCCCATGCATGTACTAATAAAGCATTCATGCATGAGTAAATTGGGTGCTCATCCAGAACTAATTGGGCTCTCAAGTGTGAATTGATTGGGCTCTCAAGCGTGAACTAATTGGGTGCTCATGCGTGAACTATTTGAGTAATAAAGCATGCACTAATTGGGCACCCATGCGTGAAGTAATTGGGTGATCAGGCATGAACTAACAGGGTGATCATGCATGAGCTAATTGGGCACCCATCCCATGCATGGACTAAATTGGCAGTCATGCATGAGCTAATTAGGTGCCCATGCACAAATGTAGTAGACCCTGCAGTCTCAATACCTTCTACCCGGTACCTCTGCAAAATGCGTATTTAAGAGCTGTACGAACACAAATGCATTACAAACTCTACTTTCAACATCCTCACATCCTAATATACAGCAATTATAACCTTCATGCTTCCTCCATGCATATCAGACAGTAAGGATTAACACCATAACAATACATACACATGCACTCTGAAGTTCTGTTCCTTGTCCCACAAACTACATTACAGTGGCTAACTTCATTACATCATTTAGGCTGCAAAAGACCCTTACGATGATCCAGTCTAGCCGTTAACCTAACACTACCAAGCCCACTGCTACACCATGTCCGTAAACGCCACATCTACACAATCAGAACATCTTATTCATCACAAATTCTACCAATTTGTCCTGATAGACCAGACTGTATGGGGTTAATACCATAACAAAGTGCACATGCACTTACTAAAATTCTACCCCTGCTCCCTGGGAACCAGATTACAGGGGTTATCATCATCATCGCAGTCTGAACTTTCCTCTATTACAAGCTCCACCCCTTGTCCTTGTGGACTAGATTATTGGGGTCAACCTTATCACAGTCTGACTACATGTACTCTCCACAAACTTCAACCCTCATCCCCTTGGATCAGACTGTAGGGGTTAATATTATAACAACTCGAATGCATATGTATTATAATGCCCCTCAGGGCATAAATTGCAGGGCTTACTGCATTCATGCATGAGTGTCCAATCAAGTCACACAGGGATGCCCAACCAGTTCATGCTCAGATATTCAATAAGTTCGTGCATGAGCACCCAATAAATATGTGCATGAGTGCCCAGTTAGTTTATGCATGAGCATACAAATAATTCACACCTGAGCGGCCCATCATGCATGAGGTCCAACTAATTCATCCTTGACTGCCCAATGAATTCAAACGTGGGTGCACAATTAATTCACATCCAAGTGCCAAATTAATTTATGCCAGACCGCCCAAGTAGTTAATGCATGAGTGCCCAGCTAGTTCATGCAGGAGTGTCCTGCGAACTTACACTTGATTATCCAATTAATCCCTGCATGGAGGCGCAATTAATTCATGCTTGAGCACCCAATTAGCTCACACGTGGGCATCCAATTGGTTCAAGATGCCCCATTAGCTCACACATGATGCACAAACAGGTCACACATGACCACTGAATTCATGCATGAGAACCTGACTATTTCATGCATGATCGCACAGTTCACTTGAGACGAGCACTCAATTTACTCATGCATGAACACTCAATTAGTACATGCATGAGCACCTGATGAGCTCCCAAGTGCTGCACTGGACACACATGGCAGGCTTCAGTACCCAGGGGCTGCAGCAGGGCCACTGTGGAACGCAGCCGTGAACTGCCCTGTACAGGTGGCAGCTGGCTCTGAAGCTCATGTAACTGGCCATGGCATCCCAAAATGCCAGGCCATCAAAGAAGAAGCCCACAGAGCCCCATCACAGAGTTATTTAAGAAAGAACAGCAAGCACGAGGGGAAGAGACGCATGGGGAGATGGTAGAGGAGACACATGGAAGAAGAGATAGCAGCAATGATGTACAGGGAAGACCTGCTCATGGAAGGAGGCACTCCATGCCTGAGGGGTGCCCCTGAGGGACTGTGGCCCATGGGTGACCCACACCAGAGCAGGGGGCACCCATGAGGGACTGTGGCCTGCAGGCAACCCGCTGCCTGAAAGCTCCCACAGCTATTCATAGTTGTAATTCCCTTCTGCTATGAGCTGGTGAGGCAATGGGCCATGCCGGAGGGTGGGGCTGGGTATAACAGTGTGCTGCAGCTATCTGCTTTTCACTGGGTTTCTTCCACTCCTTTTGAAGCCCAGTCTTCCTACCCTGGCATGTATTGGATAAAGGGCAGCACATCATTCCTGTTCTCAAGACACAACTAAGCAATTTTTTTCAGCCAGTGAAAACTGCACTTAACATCCTTCACTGTCTCTTTTCTTAGAAATTATTCAGAAAGCCTTGCAAATGTTTGCAGTATTCACAGCAATAGAAAAGGTCAAGCCACAAGGCCTCAAGAATATGCGCAATGCTAAAGAATAATGTTTTATCCCTAAGCAACAGTGCAAAAAAAATATTTGTTCAGTGCAATATTCACCACACTGCATGAAAAAAAAAAACAAAGGACTTGGATTGTCAAGCATATCTCAGTACCTCCTGGACTACTCTTATCCTATTCTAGCCATGCAAAGCATTCAGCAGTGCAACACAACTGCCTATACCAGAACGATAACACCTTTGCAACAGGCAGCCTGGACTGTATTTGGGAGCCTGGCCCATTTACTGCATGTTTCTGCCAAGATATATCTTAACTTGCAGCTGACTTTGAAATGCAAACCACTTAGCAACCCACAATATGATGCTTTCTAATCTCTAAAATCCCACACTACCTACTAAAGGCAGGAGGCTTAGGCCTTGAAATGCCAAAGTGTGAACAGAGTTGCATTGACAGAAACAGCATTTGTTTTGAAAACTCTTCAAGTGTATTGATACCAGATCAGGGCCCATCAGAGTCTGTCAGCTGAAAGTCACTTCTCATGTTCCTCTCTGTGTTGCCTGGTATACTTGCTCAGATGTCTCTCAAGCTATGCAAGTCAGGAGGGAAAAAGCTGTAAACTGATCAGAGTGAAAAATAAGCCCACTCCGTGGCTTTGTCTTGCCAGCGCAGAACAGCTGGAATTTGTGGCAATACTGGTTGTTAAAGTACTGTTTCAGTGTGTGCTTAGAACTGTCACACTTCCAGAGCCCTCTCTATCAAGAAAGGGCTGAGTATTTGCTCATAGACAGGAGGAGAACATCTACTCCATACAACAGCACCAGCCAAAGGTTTGCCTAAAAGCATATTCTGAATCAGAGGGGAATGCGTCATGTTGCTGAGATTTAAATCCTGTGAGCACTGTTTCCTCTCCAAATATGTACATATCAGTTTAACATGGCTGTCTACAATGGCAGATAATCATAATTTATCTCAGCTGGCATCCCCCCACTTAAGGAAGCCTCCAGCAGACATTTACACAGGCAAGTAAAAGAATCAAAACTGAAGGGCTGGAGAATGGAAACCATTCTTCATGTATTACTCTCTACTGTTCGTGTTAAAACGTAACCAGGACTGACAGAGAAGATGACTGGACAGTTTCAGCATATACTTAGAGGCATGTTGCATCAGTGGCCTCATGGAAAAGAGACTGCCTCTTCCTCCACCAGGCAAAAACATGCTCCCATCCTGCCTCTCATAGCTGTCAAACTACCTAAAAACGCTTGCAGTGGCAACTCCATTCCAGTGGGCCAGAGAAATACAGTAATGCAGAGCAGGAAGTCTGTCCCCACGCCAGCAGCACGCCTAGGTACACAGAGGTTTTACTTGGCCAACGAGTCTCCTGTGTTCTGGACAGCAACTGTGGGCCATTTAGCGTACCCACACATGTCTACCTCATTACCCAGTCCCAGAATTAGCCTGGAAAATAAATAAACGCCATATCACAAGAGCCCAGTGTTTAAATGCGCTCTCATTCCCTACCTCAATCCGAACTTTGCATTCTGCTACAAGCTGACAAGATAATTGTTAGGTAATTACACTGTCTTCATTTCCAAGTGCAGCAAAGATACAGCAGCAAGAGAATGTACCAGCATGATAAAAATTACATTTTTGTCTGCTTTTCAAAAATTATCCAGCTGGCCTATATATTACCAAATAAGTAGTGGGCTGGAAGGAAACAATGGCTGGAGAATGCTTCAGAGCAATTTTTGCTGCTCTTGTTGATATTATGGGCACTTGCAGCTAGAGTAATAGAGGGTAACGAATGGTAGCGCTCTCTGCACCACTGCTTCCCTCACATACCAATATTGGGGCACCCCAGGTGTGACACCTGCTGCCACCATTGGCACACAGGAAGCACAGTGGGTGCAAAAGAGGGGTGGGAGAACTCAGGAGGTATCACCAGACCTTCATCAGTCAAACCTCCAATAGCAATAAGGTAGCTTCAGGTGTTTCTGATGTATTTCTACACTATAGTTACTGCAGACCCAGGAGGTCTACCTGAATCAATTTTAAAAGCAGCTCAACCCAGGAGTCCAAACTATGCCCAGGGCAAATAATGTGTCCTGCAAAAATCCTGCTGAGAAAGGCTGGCCAAGCTGTTGTGGCTCTCCTCTGCCAGCATTCAAGTAAGCCAGTTTGACAGTAGTTGTGGTGCGTCCACATGAGGAGAGATGCTCCTGGAGAACGGCTGTTCTTGCACTGAGGTGCTTTCAGTATCACTGATACCATGACAGTACCACAGAGTGGGTATTTCATCCCTGTAGCTGCTCTGAGGACAAAATGCAAGATGGATCAGTAAGTTCCATTCCCAGTCAAGGTTTCAGCAATCAGTTAGGAAGGGCTGCCTTCCCTTGCTGTTTACCATAAGCCACCGTTTTATTGTTCCCATGAGGCACTGTGCCAATTCAGCAGGAGACACCAACTCATCACGAAGTGATGAGCCCATCAAAGAGCACAGTTTTTAGCTGCATCCAGGCAGTACAGCTGCTCAGGCAGACATGACAAAAATCAGACTGACTAGAAACAGAATTTTGATTCCGTTCTAAGACATCAAAAATGTTTCCATTTGGATCAAAAATGAAATTTCTGATCTTCAAATAAAAGCGTGAAAAAACCCTATGTGGAAATTCCATTTTCCCTCTCAAAGATCTCAGAAGAGAGTAACGTATCAATGGACAAACGCCCCAGCACTTCCAACCACTTTCTGTAATTATCTTCTGTTCTGTGACTTTTGAGTGAAAAAAATGAACAGTCACAGAAGAAGGCAGAGAAAGACCTGAGTCTCCCAGGTCTATCTGTATTCCCTATGAAATTCCACACTATCATATAATAATCAAGTGATTTTGCTTCCTGTATGTTTTAATTGCTGTGTATCTTATTTGGTCATGAGACCCAATAATAATATATATAATATAATAATATCATATAATAATCAAGTGATTTTGCTTCCTGTATGTTTTAATTGCTGTGTATCTTACTTGGTCATGAGAGTTTCCTCTCAAGCTGTCAAGCACCCCAAAGCCCAGAACTGCAACACCTGAGCCACCAGCACCCGGTTTAATGGTACTACCAAGTGCTGAGCACAGTTACATCTCGTTGTTCAGTTTCAGAGCTTGATGTCACACGGTATCCATGGCTGCTGATGCCATGGCGACTTGGTAGTGCACAGCAGGTCCTGAAGTGTCTGCAACAGATGATTTGGGGGCTTCTTTTGCTTTTTATCTGTAAGCTTACTTTTGCTTACTGATAACCAAATTTTTCAAAGTGTGCCACTTTCAATGAAGTCTTAGCCAGGAACATTTTTACTCTCCAAGGCAAATTTTTAGTTCAAGGTGGAGGGAGGTGTTCAGAGCAGGAAGCCCAAGTTTTCCTTATTCAAGAGAAGTGCTGCCATATAAGGCTTTTTGGTCTTAGAAAGCCTGAATCTGTTAACCTTTGTGCCCCTCCCCTTCCCTTCCCATCCCTCAGCTTTCATGAGGGGCTTGCCTAAATCTGAAACACGAAATAGTTTTACATTTCCTATCCACCTCTACCCAGCACATTGAAGGAGCAAGTCCGTAATTAAATGGGGATTGTATCCTAAAACACTCTAAAGCAACCCAATGCAAACTTTTTTTCCTGGGTTACTCCTGCATATTTCAGTTACTAGAATTTTCAGCTAGGGCTAGTAGCCAATGATTGCTTTTGTTAATCATTGATTTGATCACATCTTTCTCCCGTTCTTGAGGGACTCAAAAGTTATCCCTGGGGGGACAGGTGGAGTTGAGACAGCACTTAGGCAGTGGGAGCCTTGGTTTCCTATGCCATCACTGAAGCTTAACAGAATATCATACAGAGAAATTTCCTAAGCAAAGTGACTTGAGTCAACTCACTCGAGAATTAGATTGCAGGAAATGGTAAATAAATGTCTCAAGTAGATGTCTCAAGACCCAAGAAACTGCATGTGCAATCTACAACTTTCCAACACTCCCCCCCCCCAAGTCAGTATGTGGGGGACCTAAATAAGGTCAGAAGCATACAAGAAAACAAAAGCCCTGAAAATAGTCAGATAAATGGATTCTGTAGTCTTTCCAGAAGGAGATAGGCTTTTCCATAGGTGCTTCTTGATTTGAATGGAGTCATTGTACTGGTTCCCCAGCAAGAAACCTAGGAGCCATAAGACAGTCTGAGCTGATGGAACGCATCTCAGCGATTCCCCTAGTTTCCTGCACTTTCCCTGTATGGGATATCAGGCACCTTCCCCATGAACCCTGGCTGTATTCCTTCAGGAGCATTCCCACCAAGATATGCTGGCTTGTACAACTGCCAGTTCAGTGGGAAACCCTTAATGACTATACATCTAAGGTCACAGCTAGGACCTGAACCAATACCACTAACTGTTCAAAGAGTCTAGGGAACTACAGGAATAATTTACTGAGACTAATCTCAGCATTAAAATAGTATGTATGAGAAGCTATAGAAAGCTATTATATACAGGAAGGTCTATACCATATTGAATGGGGGAGGAAAAAAGGAGATGTTTCTCCCACAGGAACCAGCCTGGAAACCAGATCATCCCAGGAAGTTTGTACAGCTTGAGACAAATCAGTCAACCCATGCACCGAATTGTCTACTGCTTTTCTGCTGTAAAAAAAACAACAAACCCAACTCCTTTCTTCTGTAGGAGGCTGGGCTGACTTGTGCTGTGTACAACCCAGTCTAACCAAGGGGAAGTCAAAATTCCCAGTGATAACACTGTTACAGGCTCTAAGAGGATCTCTGTCCTGTCTAACCTTCAGCACCTTTTTTTTTTTTTTTTTTTTAACTCAAGTTTGAAGCCTTAGGTTCTCCACCAGGACCACAAAGAGGCATTCTGACTCTCATGGCAGGATATTCATTTGGCAAACTAGTAAACAGGGATATTTTTTTTTTTTTTAATTAGAAGAAATATATTTGCCTCAGCTTTGGTAGCCACCACAGAGGTACACGCAGAGTAGGTCTAGGTCATCCTTCAGCTTTCGTGCAAGCCAACTCTCTCTAGAGATAAAGGCACCACACCACTACACACAACTGAAGAGCTTTCATTTGACTTTAGAGAGTGTCTGAATCTAGATGCCACGAGGACCTACCAATGTATATGCAATGCTACAACTTACAGGCTTAAATATATGAGAAATAACAGGGGCATATATAACATATTCTTTGGGGCAAGCTTTAAATAGTCTCAGCTTATGAACCTTACCACACCATCTCAGGGACACACTCCAGCTCCATCATTTGAGATGCTCTGAAGCTTCTTTTATTTTCTGCCAGGATGTCTGCAGCTTTTCACCCATCTTCAGATACTTCCTGCATGAGACATACAGTGCCAGAAGAGAAATATCTGGAGAATCTTCTCAGCTGAAGGGATTAAAAAAAACCATTATGAGTAGATGAGAAAATTTCAGCACACCTTTATTTTAAACAAAGGACTGTTGATATAGGACTCTAACCAAACCCATACACCAGGGAGAATTTATTCCTGTTAAACTCAAGAGCCTGGATGTGTATCACAGAGCCATAATTTGCAGTTCAATAGCTTTGAAAAATAAACTAAGATTCTTGGAGAAAACAGATGAAAAAGTGAAGAGTTGGAGGATTCCAACAGTTCCAGGATCTTTTTACTGACAAAGGAAGCACTTTCAGGACATCTCCCCACAGCCAGGAAGAACAGAGCAAGGCACCATAGCACGCTTAAACCAAAGAACCTTGTCGCATCTGCATAAGGGTGGTGCCATTTTCTCAGCCTCCTTGGTACCACAGTCCAAAAGCACCTTTCAATATTGATGATGCAGGCAAACTGCTGTTTTGTTGCTGTTTTCTTGTCCCAAGAAAAGGAAAGGCAAAGTGAGGTCCAAAACCATGGCTGACACGAATCAGCCAGCTCCCTCGGAGTTAGTGGAGTCCACCCAGCTGAAGACTGAGCTGTGTTTATATATTGTTTTTCTCCACAGAGCAGTAAGTAAAGTTGCCATCATAGAAGTGCTTTTGGGGTTGCCTTGTTAAAGCAACCTTGATGAACCTTGCTATTCATCACAGCAGCACGTTTAAGCACTGCAGTCCCCAATAAATCAAAACATGCCAGGATGTCTGTAATTCTTAATCAACATTTTTGAGTTTCCTCTTCTCAAACAACACCCCTAGGAAAAAAAAAAAAAAAAAAAAAAAAAAGAAAGAGTGGATGCCAATTTCCCTGCTGGTGCAAATAAGTATACTTCCATTGAAACTGAGAAGCTTCAGCCTATTTAAACACGCTAAAAAAATTGGATCTGGTGCTGTTTCTGTTCCTGCTTAGAGTGGTTTTTAGATCCCACAGAGTTCTTGCGGGATAAGTAACAATGAACCAGTTACCTCCTAAAGCAGCTTTCATACAAGGGTTTGCAATCCTTGACAGAGGAGATCTCATTACCCACAAGTTTTAGTTCAGGCAAAGGAAGTGACTTGTCCAAGTCTTAGTTAAACAACAGCCAAACAAAGATATGCCCAAACCCTGGAGACCAGGTTTCAGAGTGCCTGTTTCACCATTACATTTAACCAAATGTCTTTTCAATGAGGGACTTTAGAATGAGGAACCTTTTCATTTTTCTTTATTGCTTAAAACCACAGCTACCACACTGAGACACATTTCTGAGCTTTAAAAAAAGGCTGCTTTCAACATTTCTAATTTTCACTGTTTATAAGCCATGACTTTACTGAATGATTTTTCTTTCCCTGTGTAGTTGAATATGCCCTGTATCTAGAGGGTAATTTTGGCTTTAATCTGCTCTAAACGCTAGAATGTCGGACAAGTGAAGCATTTGATGGTGATGATAATGAGTAGCCCATTAAAGGTAATTTTTAAAAAGTTAATGAGCTCTCACTAAGGGGCCAACACGTACTGTAATGAAAAATGTTTGCATAAAGAATATAACTTTCTTGCTATTTATTTTACTTTATAGAGAATCTATAAAACTTTTTAATATGCCTTCAATTAATTCAGCAGTTTAGACAATGCTTGAGTTTTATTTTCATTCTTGCTTTACCATAGTAGGTTACAGAAATCTAGTTTTCTAAGGAAAGCAACTGATTTCTCAGTTAATCACTCTCTTTTAACACCCTATTCTCTATTGAATGTCCAGGGATTCCATTTTTTTTCCCCCCACTTAATTAAGGGAACTCAGCAACAACGTGATTTAGCGATAATGACTCTTGCTATTTCTTTAGCTGTGTGGTCACTGTTAGCCACTATTTGAATTTACCAGCATAAATAAAGCCCTTCAGTGACTAAACAAAGTTAAAGTAGCAATAAATTAAGCCTGCCATGTACACTCGGTTAAACCTTTAGCCAACATAAATACAAGCGGCCTTTTGCTGTGATTTGCTTGGTACAATGACATCATACATTTCCAAACAGAACATCAAGACCACAGCCAAAAAGCTAGCACAATTCCCTTACGTGAATCAAATTGCAACAATCTCGAGCTTGTTGCACTGACTGTTCAGTTTCTGGCTTCTATGCCCTCTACTCTCATGTGACCACGTTATAAAATAATCTATATGGTGATCTCAATTTTGCATTTTCTGCATGATTACATTTTGGCAAGGGGACTCCCTATGTCATCTCTCTCTGCAGGAATGCACTGAAAGTTACTGAAAAGTCAGGACTTGCCAGCTCAGAGTCAAATTCAACCTTCTGCTCCTGAACCTGATCCTAGGAGGAATAAAGGCTACAAAGGGCTGTGCCCAGAAACAGGCAGAAAGGCAAAAAGAGACACTGAGTCCCAAGCAGAGGCTGTGCTATCCAGAGCCAAAGCTAGCTAGGGCTGATGAAAGGGGCCTGTGCTTGTTTGGATGACAAAACTTTTAGGGGGTGGAGAACAATGGAGTGCAGGGCACCAAGAAAACTATCACACTATCTTGGATTTTCTCAAAGCAGGCCTAGACCATAAATCTGCTCACCTTCTGATCCATTAGAGCCTCTCCCAGGAAAGATGGCTACAATGCAGGACATCACACAGCCCAGAGACACCTGAGCTACCTTTACAGAAAGCACCTTTATTACTGAGAACAGTCACACCGCAGAGCACCGATCTCAAGAAGCATTCACTTAGTCTATCAACACCAAAGTGAGTCTAGGTCAGAGGCACACACCTCCACAACAAGACAGTACCTGAAACCTTCTGTCAGGAAAAAAAGGTAGCATCCGCTTCTCCTCCTGAGGGTTTTTATCCCCTGTGGGGTGGACCCTGGCCAGCTGGGACTGGCCAGGAGCAGCTGATTAACAGCAGAGCATTGGGCTCCCTTTTGCACGATAAAGGAAGGTACTCAGCTGGCTCCTGTCAGGCAGCTCTAGTCATACTGCTCACAGGAGAGGAGGCATCACTTCTGGAGCACCTGCAAACAGCACTTCCAAAAGCATGGCAGGCAGCTTTGCTAGACTAAGACACAGCTAATTTTGTGCTACTGCTGCTTGGGGGAGCCAGAGGTGTTGGTGGATGCTGGATGTTGACCCTACCTCTGAGTTGACAAACCCCATCCTCAGGTATCTGTGAGCTTCTCTCACACAGTGAGTTAGCAGAGAAGTTCAGAGTCCTTGTGAGCTACTGGAATGGAAGGAAAAATATTCTGTGCTTTCTTCTCTTTTCCCTTGTATTCCCACCTCCACCATAGCCACGTTTAATACAGAACTACAATTTACTTCTAAAGAAAAATGCTCTTGTATTTGTTCTCTAGTAACAATTTCATCACTAAGTAAAGCAAAACAATTAAACTTCTTAATGCAAGAAGGAATCAAACAAAAAATTGCATCACAGACATATTATTGATCCAGAGATGAGCAAAGGATGAAAGAGAGGAATACCTCTCTGAGCTCATGTGCATGACACAGGATTTAAAAAAGGAGAAAATAACTAACTGGTTGTAGCTTCATGGTGAAGCCATAAAAATAGCAATAAACATTTTGCCTGAACCAGTTTTGTGCTGAGCTGTATAATTTTGTGACTTTTTATATTTTCATCATGAAAGTTTTGTTGAGAGAGAAGCACTAGAAAAATATGGTGAGGCTAGACTTCACAACAGATTATACTCTTACAATATTTTAAAAACAAAGAGATGGAGAAAAGTCACTCACATATCAGCTTTTTTCTACTCCCTCTTTATTCTCCTAAGCCTGTGTTGAGTAATAATTCTTCCCTTCTAAATCATAACATATTAAGGATGAAAAAGACTTCACTTTTTTTTTTTTTTTGCCTCCCTTTCTTTTATTATTCCTTTTGAAAGATCTGCAAAAGGCTGAAATATCATCCAGGCCTCTATGAAGCCAATCAGCACAACACTTATTAAGCACAACACAGAAGACGTGATCTATTTTTAATTAAGCCATCTTTGAACAATGCAATGTAAGGAACCTGGCTTTTGAACTGCAAGGCAATCAGTGAATGGATGGTGAGTGAATTAAAAGTAAACAGCAGGAAGAATTCCAAATACAGGGAGGGCTCATAGGGGTTCTCAAAATAAAAAGGTTTTCTCAAGGAAAGAAAAAAATTATTTTTCTTATCGTAATTTTGTGGGTGCATTTCATTCCCTATTTTGACTCACTTTTCAAAGCTACATCAGGGTGTTTGTAGAAACAATTTGTTAGCAAATACATGGTTCTCTTCTGCCCAGCACATTAGAAACTGCAACATATATACAACACTTACTGATGTTTAAGTATCAATCAGATTGTGTATTATTTGAGCAGAGTACACATTCAAGTCCACTTTACACCGTTATGGAACAGACTAAACAAATCTGACCTCAGGGGTGACCCTCATAGGATCCCTAAAGATTGCAAATGCATAGTAGGCAGTCACCATGAGACTTTTACAGCCTGGTAATGGCATGCAAATGACACTCTGTCTCTGTAATGCAGCCAAATTCTGGGGTTGTATATGAGAGCAATTTCCTGAAGAATTTGGGGAAAATGTGATACTTTTCCTTTTATGTATGAAATTCACAACATCTCATCCTTTTACTAGAGGACTACAGGGAAAGCGCTGACAAGCTTATCGCCAAGCCGTACTGTTCCCTGTAGCAGCACCTCTCCAAAACTCTCCCTCTGTAAGTGGAGCGGGCACGTTTCCCCGCTACACAGAGAGCGCCCAGCATGCTAAGCCCAGTTTCCACACCCCAGGAAACGTGCTCAGCACCGCACTGAACTACCTGTGTGAAGCAGTTTCCTCCAGAGCCCAGCTTCAGGCAGGAGATGAGGGGAGATGCTCTGAACCGCCCTGCGGAGGATCCGTTCTCCCGCTCCAACGTTTATACGGGGTGCAAGGAAACCGGCTATGGTTGGCTCCTTAAAATCAGTCAGTGGGAATCCTACTCATTCCCCTCAGGGCTGCGCTTTTTTTTAACAGAATATATGCAGTGATATAGATGGTTCAGCATGAGTGAAGCTGTCTAGTGGGTCTCATGCCAGTGCAATGGGTGAAGGCTCAGCTTTGGTTGCTCCATCACTGAGGATTAGGCCAATTTTCACAGCAGCAGCCGCACCTACACATCACAGATGTAACTTCTTGTCCACACAGCTCATCTCTTTCTTGGCACTTTCAGTGCTGTAGCTATGTTATTCCAGTTTTGCTTGAAGGCTTCCACTGCAGCTGTGTATACATTTGCCATAAATCAGCTTATCTGTTCCCACTGGAGCTCTTAGCAGAGGAAGAGAGACAGGGAGCGAAAGGTAAATGCATCTTCCACAAGCCTTTGTACTTCTATGTACGCTGGCTAGTAAAGGACCAGGATCATCCTGGCGTAACACAGAGAAACCCACTTGTGGTTCCACCCTGGGCTTTGAAGAAACAACCCACTCTAGTCATGCTGAGTAGCAGCTCCCAAAGGACAGCGTGTCATGACCATGCTCCCTCCCTCAGTTTTTACAAGAGCTCACAGATGGACATCTGTTTTCAGACATTCTTAGGACCGCAGGGACTCAGGAGGGCTTTCTTCCTCCCATCTTGGCCATAAGACTTCTGCTGTCCATTGGGGACCCCCCTATTGTTACCTGTGCTTTTATCAGATTGCTGATGTGTTGCCGCAGTGTACTCCATGCAGAGACACATCATGGATTATTAAACCCAAAATCTGAAGAAGAGTACAGCAGCTGCACTTTTTTGCACTGCTTCTCAAGGGGTGTATTTGGTACTCATATTATGCAATTTCTTTCATGTGAGACACTGGTTACTACCTGGAGACAGGACTGTACAACCAGGATTTGAGCAGTGAATTATTTGGCCCAGTAGGTTAGGAGTCTTCTGTTTGCAGTGACCGCACTAAAGGGAGACGCTGGGAAACATTGCCAAATGTAATAAAGCAGTGTTAATTTAGCATATCTGCTGCGTGGAGCACTTAGGCAGACATGGGGCTTAATTTGGAATGTGCATCTATCTTCCTCAAGGTGCTGCTGTTTAACGTTAAACCTACACAAGGACTACACAAGGACTGTAGGGAGGAAAACTGTTGGGCTCCTATGCTTTTTAACAAAATGGGATTCAGTGAGATTGTGTTGCTTTCAAGACCCACCCTAGCTGTTTCTTCCTTTTCCGGGTGCCCCCCTTTCTTCTCTTTTCCCAGAATCACACTGTTGGTAAACTGTTTTCTTCCAATATTTAACATTACAAACCTATGGGTGTTTTCCTTTCCTCTGCAGTTCCAGTCTCTTCTGAGGCTGTACGTTATGCATACTGCATCAAAATAGGACCACAGGCTGGGCTTCTACAAGCTGCTAATTGAAAACCTTGTCAGAAGTAGGAGGAAGTGGCAAGAAACTTGGCAGGCCCTCACGCTTTTCATGCTGTACTTAGCTCTTGGTACTTATGAATGGCAGCTCTGCAGTGCTTTGCAGAGGTTTACAAGTTGTGCCAGTGCTGTCTCCGCAATTATAGAACAACATGTTCTTCTCTATAAGCTGAAAAAAGAAAAAAAACATTTATATCCAGAAAGTCACATCCTGTGTTTTTCATCCAGGTAATACTGCCACTGAAGTGAAAGTGAAGACGACGACAACTTCACATCAAACATATTAGACATGCATGGCTATCAGCTACAGAAAAAGCTGATGGGGCAGTGTTATTCTTTCAAAAAACATCTGTGTGCTAGACTCCTGGCAAAGGTGATCTTAGGCTGTAGTAGGTAAGAAAGTGAAAGAGGGCACAGGGAAGATATCTGGACCTGATCCTGCAGTTCTCAGTTGAATCTGGCTTCAAAACACCACCTCACACGGGAGCCGAAGAATCCAGCCCCATTAAAAATTACTACAAATTACCTGATATGAAATGCTTACATTATGAGAACAGCGATGATTTTGCATCTGTTAATGAGGATAATGACTAATATATTCAGGCAGTAGACGTGACAGCTGTCTGTATGTTTTTAGGGGCATGTATTTTTAGATGCCATTTACCTCCAAATGTATTAACTACTACATTCTTCCAAAGTGCTCCAAACCTCCGAAGCTTAAGAATGCTTAATTGAATTTCTTGTTGACTTTCTTTCTGCTTCTGCATCACTCCGTTACATCACTCTGTCTCATTATTTGAAAGCTCTCATAAATCTGCCACTCAGATCCTCATCTAAGTGCTATGGTAAAGGGAAATGGCTAATGCCAATGCGAAACAAAACAAATTTGAAATCACAGTCCACAGGAACACTGCTTAAATACAACTGCACTGCCTGCTGCTCCATTTTAACTAGTGTAATCACTTGCTGACCAAGCAGGGCTTGTAACTGTTAAGGAATATATATTTGTACTTTTCTCCCATTTTTCAAAACCAAAGATTTGCAAGACGAACTCCAATTTTAAGACAAAAGTCACCCCATTAAATCTTAACAGATGTTTCTCAAGTTTAGAAGATTAAGAAAGATTTCAGCATCAAAAATCAAAGAAAATATTCTATGACCTTAAAAGAGGATAAATCGCAAAGCTCTAAACAAACCAAAAGTCCACTTTGACAGCTGCATCTGACTGAATTGATGAGGTGCTATTGATGTTTGGATTAAACTATGCCTCTGTGATCAAGTACTCAAACATGGGATAAAAGAGGAATATATTCTTTAATCCCACCAACTAATTTTGTGTAGGCAGCAGTTGCAGAAAGCAGTGGTTACAGAACAAACGGTGGAAGTGGCTTCACTTTTGCTTATTGACAAAGCTATTTTTATTTCATTAATTCACCAAGTATACTATCAGCGTTTAAACTAACACAGGGAAATCTATATCAGGCACAGTATTCTCCACAAACAAATCACTGAAAATTTCAAAGTCATTAAAGGTAGAATCAATAGGATATGATTCTGAAGGGCTAGGAAGATGCAGTGCTGAAGTGTAATAGAAAAATTAGTTATTGATTTTTTTATGTAATCTTGATAAACAAAGTAAACAACACAGAGGATTCCAGTTCTGGTTTTATAGCATCTCTTCTCCAAAAAGGGAGAGGGTTAAGAGACAGTTAAGTCACTTCTTAATTACTGTCTTCATCTATCACTCTGTAACCCTAGAAACTTGCCACCTCTCGGAGAAGACTACATGACTTGTGCTTTCCGAAACTCCCAGCAAGGGGGGAACTGAAGCAAAGCTAGGCTCCAGATGCTACATTACTAGGAACCCAGATAGGAGAAACTCCAAAACAAAACTAGCCACCTGGATACTTGGATCCTCATCTGGCTACAACTGGGAAAAGGCTTTGGGGTAAATGAGAATCAGACCTGGAATGTTTCAACAGTGGCACCGTGTCCACTGCTGTGTGCTGGGATACCTCCCGGAGTTCAGATCCATCATGAGAAGGACACCGTATGAAGGAACAGGAAAGATTCTGGCTACTTGCAGAAAGTCCAGCCCCAGGCTGACACCAGGATGCACCATGGACTGTCAACA
Organism: Scopus umbretta; assembly: GCA_013400535.1. Lineage (NCBI taxonomy): Eukaryota > Metazoa > Chordata > Aves > Pelecaniformes > Scopidae > Scopus > Scopus umbretta. The sequence goes on along the minus strand of VZTL01023728.1, from coordinate 6,718 downwards.
TATGAAGCCTTGCAACCTGAGCAAACAGCTGGGCACACCATTTCTGGAGTAGAAAGTCCAGTATTGAAAAAAATAGACTCTCAGGGCGTACGGATCCCAGATCTGCAGAAGGCAGGCACAGAGAGAGGGAAAACTCACATGTAGTAAATTTGTATTCCAAATAAAGCTTTCCCGCTCATGCACACAAAACAACATCCGTACATTTTTTTTTTCACTTGAGGCACTCAAGAATGTGATTCTGAAGTAATTTACTGGAGAATGATGTCATTTTAGGGGAATAACTCCTATCAGTAAGTATTTACCACGAGCATCCTCTCACTAAAGCAAAGGGGAAAAATGTATCCTGAAGAGATCAAAGGATAGAGTAAAGGTAAGCAGCCATTCACAGAACGGACTCTGAAGGGGGTGAATCCACTGAAGCTAGTGGCAAACTTCTCACTGGTTTCAAAAAGGCTAGGACTTCACCTATAATTCTTTATTCTTCTGCCTCTTTTTGTTACTTCTGTTTCTCTTAACAGCTGCTCTTTTCACACAGGTAAGGAACACCTACTTTCAGATCCAGATTTGCATGCACTGTTACTTCATTGTGCATGCATAAGAAGAAAGCTTATAATTCTGAGAACTGCATCTCAGAAGAGCCAAGCACTCCCAAGATGAACTGAACTAACCCACACATTTTGCAGGATTAGGCCCAAATTAACCAAAAGCAGCTGCCATGCATTCAAGAGAGGCAGCAAAAGTGACAAATGATACCATGAACCATTCAAGAGAAGAAATGAAAATGACGGACGGTCTCTTCACCTGACTTAGAAACCTAAAAAGGTACATTCTCAGCTTTGGGATAGTCTAGACTCTTTATCATTTCTTCAAGCACAATTACGTGCACATTTTCAGGAAGAAGTTAGATGTAAAAAGAACTTTACATTGCTATCAGTTTAGTCTGTCTTTACAGTCACTTGTTCTTGAAGGATGCAAAACCACACAATATTATGACTGGGAAACACCAGACGAGAAAACATATGTGGTAATACGTCCATGTATTAATGGTTATTTATCTAAAAGTATTGTGTTTCTATGTTGTAGAAAAATACATAGACTATTCACAGAAAGTTTGAGCCTATTGCTGGGTTTTTTTTACTTTCAGCTGGATAAAATAAATCTTTGCAAATTTTTTTCAAACTCTTTTTAACTCACAAATATATCTGCTTATGCTTCCAGAATCATAAATACGAAACCAAGCAACACCACTGGTTATGATTTATATAGCTGGTCTGCGACTATTATGCAAAGACAGGTTTTACCGTCACAATTACACTTATGTAATTCTGACAGTTTTCTTTGTGTTGCTAGGGAATTCTGTAAACAAACCAAATAAAACCACAGAGTACTTCAATAGCAGTGACAAAATTTCGTAGCCACAATACTGAGAATATGGTCTAATTATTCTATAAACACACTTTGATTTGTTTACTTCAGTGTCAAATTAACTTCAAATATGTAACAACAGTCACTGATTTGATACGGTATACAATACTGCCAGTGACTGCTTTCATTGTAGTGTGTGTAAATCTATCTCTTTTTAAAATGAGTTCATTTCTGAAAGCGTCTCTGCCCTACATTGCGAATACTAAACAGGGAAACACATATGCAACTTATTTAAAATAAAATTATTTCCAATGAATTTTGCTATGATCCAGGATATTTTGGCTCCATTTTCTTTTTCCTTTTGCACAGTAGAAGGAATAATTTTTAGGAAGATTAATAACTCATGACTTAGAGAAACAAATTATAATCTTGCTGGGGAAAAATGAGCCAAACTAACCTCATCTCCATCCACGCAGTTGCCCTGAATCAGTAGACTGTGCTATTTTGACCATCATAACCAATATAAAAAACTGGGACAAAAGAAAAGTTTTTAGGCAGTTGCAAAGAACGCAGATCCTGGAGAGATGCACTGAAGAAACAAGCGATTACACTGTGTTCTTCATTTCATACTATACTTAACTGAACTGTAATCTAGGGAAAGCATCAATGGCTTACAAAAAGATTTGGATGTGGGATTTTTGTTCTGTTTCAGGAGCTCTCTTCTGGGCAGCAGTACAGGGGTCACTGCATACCATGACCATCAGTGGTGGCAAGTAACAAATTCGGTAATGGCAGGCGTTGCTCTGCACAAAGTCTGTTACTTAAAACATGCCCAAAGTACATTACCAATNAGTGCCTTTCACAGAGAAGGATCTCCAAATGGTTTACAAGTTGTACACACTATAGACAGGTCAGAAGCCCACCCACTGAAACAAGGCCAACTAAGGACAGAATGAGGCTGCCAAATGGCATCTGTAAAACTACGTAAGATGCTTAAGCAGAAAAAAGAAATAACGTTTTTCATATTCTGCCAGTGCCAGCTGTTTCTGTCCATTTGTCCACATAGTATTAGGAGGTGTGACAATATCCAGCAGATCAATTTCCCTTTCAGCAAGCAAGGACTTAATGTCTTACTCACAAGGGTCACATGTATAAAACAGAGAAAAGAAGGCAGGAGCAAGGACCTGGGGCCTGACGAGAACTCCCAAGAAATCCCCTGGGAGTGCGAAACTGCAACCAAAACAGGTCCCATAAATCAGAAGGGGTTAAAAATGTTAGTAATGAGAGATATCATTCATGTCCAGGGTCTCTCAGGACTGGGCTGGCAAATTTTCTCCCTCTGGTCATAAAGTTTTGTGGTTTCAGTAGGGAGGCAGAATGCAGTAACCCATGCTGGAATTTCTTCAGGAGACCAAACACCCCTTCTTCTCTCTCTGGAAATAGCAGGACCTGCAACAGGGTGGAAAAGATGAATCTCCATTTTCTAATCTTCATGGTAATAGGCCTTCAGCAGGTCTGTGTGAGACACCAACTCAAAGACAGAGGCATACATTCCTTTAACTCCCTGCCGCATGGCTTTTCTACCATGGAGGGCATGACTGCATCCCAACCTGTTTATGCAAGCTGTCTGCTGTGATAAAGAGCAAAACATTTCTGTTGCAACAACTGAAATGTCAAAATATTGCAGAAAAACACTGGAAGTTTGGGGGATCCTGCAGGCATTTCACCTACCTTACCATGTAAGGGAACATGCCGGGGTTTCTCAGAACAAACAAGACAGACACTATCATCTCGGCAATATGTAGAGATGGATGGAACAGCCTGCTATGAGTGATTCAGGAAAACAAAGCCAGCTGTACAGCTGATGACAGTATTGGGCTGGCATCCTTTCTGGCTCTGGTATGAAAAGTGATAATAAAGAAACAGATTCTAGGGTAAAACAATTGTAGAGACAAGATGTGAAAAAGCCACATAAAGAAGTGTTGTATTTCCTCTGGGACATAAAAATCAGCTCCACAAAGGCTCCCTATTCACCTTTCTCCTCAAAGACTGGTGAAGAAATAAATTGAGGAAATGAACTAGAAAAAGGCAGGGGATCTGCCACTGCACAGGGCCAGCCCCCCAGCACATACAGACAGCAGTACTGCTCAGGTTCCTTCAGCTTCTGGTCTCTACATAAACACTTGCTGAGTCGTCTCGCTCCTGTTCTGCTATGGGACACCTAAGGATGCCTTGCCCTCACAGAGATCCCAGTGACTGGGTATTGTGGAAAGGATTTGGTCCCAGGATGCTAACATGTATGCAGCGTAATCATCAGCAAGGCTCCACTGCGGACTCCAGTGTTCCCAGCAGTGCACCGCAAAAGGCACTGAGCAGAGACACAAGGAGTCATGCCCTTTAAAGGGCTAAAATTTCCAGGAAGCAAATACGGGATTTACCATCATTAAGCCAAAACAATCTAGGGACTCATGGAGAGCTTAGAGTTTTAATACTTGTGAAGTACAAATTGTGGAAATTAACAATGAAGTTGTGGAAATTAGAAGCTATTATTACAAAGCCTCTATTTAAGGGATAATGTTCTTGGCAGAGAAATATACGAGGCAATAAATTGCATTAGTAGGTGATTATATTCCCAAAGCAAAAACTGCAGTGATGGCTGAATAAGTAACCACAAACACCATTATACAACAAGGGAAAGGATAAAAGCCATGAGATTGTGTCTTCCAAAAATATTTCATACACACACATTATTTCCCTCCATCATTAGTGCATTTAAAAGTCTTGTGCTCCATCCTTCCTAGCGTTTCCGTCTTTACCCAACTAGTACAGATGGAGTCTAAAGGAATTCAATTCAGAGGGGGGCCTTGGACACCTGATCCACCTGATATCCATTGGTAAGGATATACAGATGGTTTGTAGGTCAAGACACCTGATCCACCTGATATCCCTTGGTAAGATAGATACAGATGGTTTGTAGGTCAAGTTCATGGGTAGGGAAACATTTTCAGCTTCTCAGAGGCCTTCCAGTATAGTTCCACACTTCCACAAGCACAAGAGTACAGTAAGAGGTCAAGGGGAAAGGGCTATCTTCCCAGAAATCTGTGGTCCAACCCTCTGGGGCCACTTCCACTTGTATAGATAATACTTACCCCTAGGAGAGATCCCTAGGACAGCCCCTTAGGTGGTCTGGGATATAGAGAGCAAATCTCTTCTCCTCACTCTTTGCTCTTAGTTCTCAAAAAAAGCCACTTCTCCCTCCCACTTACTCAGGGTGAATTTCATCCAAAAGGAATAACTCTTCCAGCACACAACCCATATGATTAGCTGAAGCAAAGCAAACTAAGGAATATAGCAAGGGTTGTATCTTCACCTTTCCTGTACTTCATACTTTACAGCTTGGGGCTCTGATGGCTCTTCAGCTATTCCAAGACTGGTAACAAGGATTCCCTTTTTTCCCTCATTATGTATAACTGAAAAAATTTAACTGTTTCACCAGCTATGAGCCTCACTGATGTTATTCCTGCCTCTGTCATGTCACTATAAGCCTGCTCTATGTATAAGCCTGCTCTATGTGTATGGAGCACGCACCAACCCCAGGCTACGCTTAAACTCTCTTGGAAATGGGAGCAGAATGCAACATGCCATTGTTATGCGCAAGTTCCCAAGAAAATGATTCCTCCTCTAAAATTTGCACTGACTGCCAGTAAGTTTCCATGAGGGGGAGGTGTAATGGAGCTGATTTTGCCCTATAAATCACTGCTTGGCTTGCAGTCCATCTACCTGGGTATTACTCAGTTTTCAGAGAAGTGGGGGGTGTGCCGGAGCCTCTGGAAAGACCCGTTTCAAGCTCAGGAAGACCAAGCTCTCTGGCCAGCATCTACAGGCAATACAGGGAGAGTGACTCTTCCAATGAACTGGTGAAAACTGTTATTTTCTGAAGGCAGGTGCCTGGAATGAGGATCTATCCCTGTTTCTGGAGTTTGGGTTCCCTCTGTGAACACACTTCCCACTCTGAAACAGTGGCAGGGTTGTGTGCACAGAAGTTCCCCGGCTCTACAGCTACCCTCTCTCTAGCTCACATAACGTGAACACATCGAGTTTGTGAGAACACTCCAAAACGTCTCTCTTCTGGTATGGTTTTATGGATGCAAAGAGTGAAGGGCAGAGGTGCTGGGCTTCTGGCACTTTTTATCTCAGCTGGGTTGGCTGAGAGGAGACCTGTCAGATCTCTTTAAAGAGACCTTCAGACTCAGCTTTTCAAGAAGACCCAGAGCTGGCCCCCTTCTTCAGTAAGTGGGAGCTGCAACATGGACTGCAGGGACAGGCAGAAATACACTGCATGAGGTGATGTGGCTACTTGTACTGACTAAGGGCAGGATTTCGGCACCTAGCCATTCCTCTTCATACTCATGAAGCCAGATTTTCAGATTTGTGGGTTTTATAGGCGATCTGAAATGCCTGTTAGAGTGCAATTTAGTTAGAGTGCAATTGAATATTGAAGGGCCTGATTCTGCAGAGTTTTATTGACTCTGCTGTAAACATTCTGGTATTTGCACTCCTTAGTTTTGAAAATGTGCCCTTCAAAAGCCTACTTTTTCATCTTTTATTTATCAGGCTGATTTCTTATTTCTGAAGGTGAAACAGAAACAACACTGGACTTCTCTTAGCAGACCAGAACACTTCTTTGTACCCAAGCACACCACAGTAACTGTTGCACAAGAACAACAGGCTCTGCTGCTAGCTTGGGCTTTCTAACTCCTAGTGGTACCTCCAAAAATTACACCAAAGCAGCAAAGCTATTGCTCCAAAAGGTAAATTGAAACTTTACCATCTGTTCCTCTGGGAGCCTTTCATTCTTTGACCATTCTGCTTATCAAAGGACCAACATTAATCGATTAAATGCACCCTGCCATGGACAGGAAATCCCAATGGGATGAAGACTAGATAGAGGTTGGAACTGAAGTTCTGGAGGTCAGCATTTCTTTCCTCATACTGTGCAGATTTGCTGTGCAGTCTTGGGCCAGTCACTTGATCTCTTTGTGACCTGGGGCTATGTCTGCTACAGCCAGGTCCCCATTGTTATATTCTTCCACTTG
>VZTL01023727.1:6012-27792 GCA_013400535.1 Scopus umbretta | reverse complement strand
GAAAATACAAACTTAAAAAAAAGATTTCTAAATGTTGATTCTAAATTCCAAAGAATTAATTTAACTTCTGTTGTGTTCTTCTTCCAACAATAGGCAATCACAGCTTTTGCCTTCTCAGTCAACGTAAGCAATTCCCATTCTATTTTGGAATTCAATTCAGTGTTTTCCACATTGGGTAGAATGATGATAAAGCAAATAGATTTAGAAAAAGATTATGTTTTTGAGAAAATGTGGTGTAATGGGATGAAAAATTGAACAGGTTGGTACTGCTTAGAAGTACCATGGATTTGTAATGCTGACACAGGAGTAGTGTGTGATTCTGAGTTCAGAGACTGCCCATCAGGAGCAGCATTCAGTTTTCTGTCCTTTGAAGAAAATTCTGTGAAGGCTGCAGAACACAGACAGAGGCATAAAAGAAAGCAGCATGGATTTTTTTGAAACACTTAAGATGTAAAGGAAACATAGTCTTACCAACAGTTAAACCTATGGAGGATAGGATGAATTCTTCTTAAGCAATAAACTATGTTTGCTCTGCTTTTAACATTTAGAAATAATTTCTCTATTCTGATAAGCATATTGAAAGCATGTGTTATTTTAAGTCTATTACTATTATATTAATACCTTCATTTTCTTTAGCACTCAAGGTATCATGAGAGAGAAGATGCTTCCAGCATATGATTTTTAAGGGAATTCTGGCAGCTTCTAAAGTGGCTCTTTTTGTTTCTGGACCAAACCCCCAGGATACTGATGGTGATAAGTTACCTTGTTTCCTATTTTTACAAGTTAAGAGTTTAGATATATTTTCATTTTCACACACTTCCAGATATTAATTCTTTAGAGTAATGACATCTACAATACTGAATTTTCATGTGGTTTTCTTTTTTTCCCCCCTTACCAATAAGGTCCTCGATTTCCCTCTATCTATTTATACTGTTAAAAAGTGAAATCTCAAAAGATTTTTATTTTATCATTTGTTCTTACTGACATAGATTTGAGATCTCATCACTTCTAACCCATATGGTTTTACAGAAAGAAAGTTCACAGACATTTAGTGAAGGTATTCAGTAATAACATATGATGTACATGTATAAGAGAAGAAGAAACAGGTGAATGAACTACTAAAGCAGACACCGTTGATAAATATGATGAGTTGGCTGGAATAACATACACAAAATATAAAAGCATATGGGTAGTGAGACATGTAGCTGTCAAGGCCTTTGATAATCATTTAGAAACTTGTTTTGATGTGCTGGAACAGACTGTTATGGGGGAAGAGGCGAGGGAAGACTGTAAGAGGGCAGAACTGAAAGTGTTTTTTTTTACTACAGGCTGGACAGACAGAAAATCTCAGTAAAAGTCAAGCAGTTTTGGTAGTTGCAAGTAAGTTGAATATGGATAGACATCTTAATCCATTTAAGAGCTTGAACATTTTATATCCCAGCATTGATCAGCTCTGGTAAAATAGTTTGAGTTTGGACCTTAGATAAAAAGATTCTAGTTCCCTAGGCTATGCTTAAATTTAGTGGAGAAATACATCTTGACAAAATTAAGGTAGTGGCAGATTCCAGAGCAAAACACATCTGAACAGCTCGTATTTCATTCCTGGCACAGCTCCTTCTTTCACTACTTTTTCCATGATTTCACTCTCGACCAACTTGTATTAAGTAGGGAGGTGTGGACAGTTGGCATTTAAATGTCAGATTCAAACAGCAGATTTCTCCTGGACCACACAGTCCTTTATAGTGGTGTTTTCTAGCTTGGTCTGATAAAAAAATATCACATCCTGGACAAGCATAAACATTTTTTTTGCCACCTACCTATTTTCAACTTGTCTGCCTGTTTATTGAAGCAAATATTTATTTTTTTTTTCAGTTAATTTCAGTTAGCGTCTTGCCTGCATAGGAAGACATGATATAAAGCTTTGCTGCCTTCTTTATTTCTGATTCATACACTTACCCATTTTCATTCTGTGCCTTGTCCTTTTCAGACTTCATTACTACTTTAATAAAACTTTGTCATTAACCATTCCTATAGACAAAATATCTTTCCTACTCCACAATCCATTTTCAAATATCTGAGATCACATACATTTGCCTCTAAGTGGTAACTGGAAAGAAATACAATGCCAAAATCTTTACTAGAGCCTCAGTATTTCTATTCTTTTTCTACATCTGCTGTTTATTCTTTGCCTTTTTCAGTGCAAACAAGTTTCAAGAGTGTGTGTAAAAGCTAATATCATCAAGCAAGATTCAAATCTAAAAATACTTTTATTCATTGTTATCTTTTCCTGGGAATCAGTTGCTTTCTTTTGTGTTTTAGTTTCTGTTTTCAAAATTTGTGAGGTAAAGAAAACAAAAGATAGACCAATAATGAATGTATTTAAATATTCTAAAAAAAAATTTATCTAATTAGACCTTTTGAATAACTTCCACAGTCTTTAATGTTATGAGCTAACACTCGCTGACAAGTTTCCTGAAGCAGTCACAGGGTGAGTCTACTAGATTGTGCTAATTGAATCACATTAGGCATACTGTTACTGCTATTAATAAGTGTGTTGAACAATTTCTTTTGACAGATTGCACCCAAGGCAAAGAAATGCCAGTGGAAGCTAAAAGAGATCAAGAAAAGAAAATGTTTTTCCATTAGAACATCACTGAAACATTCTACATCTCTTAGTGCTAGAATAAAGCAACTGTGATACAAAGCTGAGAATGTGTACACTGTGAATATAAATAATATTTTTATTGTATACATAGTATCATTAAAATATCCTACATCATATAAATGTATTCTAAAATAATAATAATAATTTGGAGTCTAGGGGCTAGTTCATCACAAAGGTTTAGGTCCATAATATTTGTATTGTTCTCCTTGTAGAAAACTAGCTCCAAAAGGATAGAAAAAGTCCTTAATAGTAATAGAAAAAAAAAAAGAAAAAAGAAAAAAAAATAATAACAGAAATAAAAGGGATTTAAACCTTAAGGATGGGACTAAATCTGAGATTCAGACACATAAAATTAGGTATATGCAAATAAGCTATCTTTAAACTCCTCTTGCAGCAGATGAAGACACAGAGATTCGGTTGACCAAAAGAAAATGCCTCCTGCCACCCCATAATAATTTAAATTATCTGCATGGGGCTATAAACTATTACACTGGACTTCTGAGATCTTCGTCTTCTGGACAGACCACTGGATAAGGGGTAGGATACCCCAGGATATTTCAAATAATATAAGAAGCCTATGTGTGAGGAACTTAATCTTATCTTTAATTAAAACAGTCAGAGCAAGTCAGCTTATCAGCCAAGAGGTTTAATTTAATTGTCCTCAAGACAGGTGTCAAGGGCCATTAGAGACATCCTGACTGTCATGGGAATTTAGGGAGAGGTAGCCACAAGAACATCACTCAGTGACATAACATGGACCATTTATTTGCTAAGTGGAATGTGTACAGAGGGTGGAAAGCAGTTTCAATCTATGACACAAACACAGACACAGACATACACACACACACTCTGTACCAAACATGTACAGGTAAACCATGGGCTCAGGCTCAGGGAAACAGGACTCTCCCTCCATCTGATCAAGATGTGAGTCCTGACTCATGTCCTTGCTTTACAAGTAGCAGCTCCAACCCGGGCTCATCCTTCAGCACGATGTTGCTCAACCTTGGAGGTATTCCCTCCACCACACAGGACTGCTGTGTTAGGGAATTTTTATGGTAGCCCTCAAAGTGAATTAATATAAAAGAAAATATTAACTACCAATGCATTGTGCAGAGTCCTACCACAACAAGCGGTTCTACGTGGAGTCTGAAAAGATGCGTCACAAGCAAATTCCTCATATACTCTTGCAACAGCACCAATCCTGAGATCAGCTGCAAGGGGCACCTCAGCCCAGCCTTATGTCCATCACCCAGTCCAGCTCTGCTGCTCAGAGGTGGCCCTGGAGTGTTCCCATTCCAGGATGACTACAAGACAATGCTGAGGCTGTTACCTATCACCAAGAAAAACTTGCAAGGAGTCATTCTGTCTCAGGCATTCCTGCTTCCAGCCAGTTTAACCAGTTCTTGTAGCTGGGCCTTCTTGCCCTCCATGCCAGATCATCCTTGGTCATAAATTACCACTGCTGAGCAGTTACAATTTGAATTTTCCCTTCGATTGTTTTCACTGTTCATTGTTTTCTAATTTAGATGATCAACATAAACTGCCAGTGGTCTAACTGATCATGTCACGCCAGGCCAGTCTCTCCACAGCTGAAGCAAATCAGCAGTTGTTACCTGCGACACTGATGTGTTACATGGATGCAAAGTTATTAACAGTTCATCTATGCTTGTTAATTTCTTTCCTGGGAATACTTAAACCATTGAAACAGAGCAGGTGAAGACCAGAGCTTTTGCAAAAGCCTACCTCATAGCAATTGCCCGTACTTTTCTTATCTTCCCAATACTTATCATGATAATCTGATTTAGAGCTGGGTAGATACAGTCAAGTTCTCACCAAGACTGAATGGTGGTTTTGGGTAGGCTTCACCTTGTAATATCTGGGATACCTCACGGGGCCTTTTCCCACTTCTCCAGATGGATATGAATCTACTGTACGTGCAATGTCAGATTTACCAGCCACATGTCTCAAATGGCATATCATGACTATCTGTGGGCAACTGAATCCACCCCTATCTTTCTTTCTACTTCAGAGTGATCTGGATTCCCTTCTAGACCTCATTGACTGCAGTGAGTAGATTTGTTTTAATCTTAATGGGAATTTAGATACTAACATTTAGACTATTTCAAGTTGCATAAATGCAGTGCAATGCAAACATATTAGTATTTAAAAAAAAAAACCCAATTATTTTATTGTCAGTAAGAACATCAAGAGACTAAAATAACTCATCTATAAAACAGCTTTCTAGAACAGGTCAGATAAATCAACAAGAAGAATTGTCTACAGTGGCTGTTAAATTACCCTAGGGTGAATAATGCAGTCCAAGGTATCTGAATTCTGGACATGTAATTTTACGTTAAATGGAATTCTCCTAAAGTTACTTCATGGCTCAGTGTGAAGAGAATAATCTGGGAGCAGACATGGTTCAACTTGCAAGGTATTTAATTTATAAAACATGGAAAATTCAGGGACTGTGAAAAACGTACTCATATTCCCTGTTTGGAATCCATATCTCATTTTCTTTGCTTTGGCAGAAAAAAAAAACACACCAAAAAAAAACCCCAAACTGTTAAAATGGAGTTAAATCTTAATTAACAATAATAACTTTAATTTGCACCCATGAAACTTATTGTATTGAAAGTATCATGCAGTGACCTGTTTTATATTTTATAAAAAAACACTTAGACAAAAAACACTTAGACTTAAATGATCTAATTTGATGTATTAGATACAGCTGAAGTACATTTTGAGGCGTAAATAGAATATTGGCATAATTTTTTCTAAGTAACATCCCAGTTTTGCATTTTTTTTTTATTATGTTTATTTTGCTCTCTATAGAAAGATGCAGTTTCTCAGTCTTGCTTTCTGAGCTTTCCAACCTCATAGATCAAAATAAAATTAAAGAATGTGGGAATATCCAGCATGAAATTGTTCAGAACTGAATCTCATTCACCCGCACTTGCCACTTCCCATCTGTTCATCTCTGAGGAATACTCTGTGCTCTTTACATATCATGTTTCATGAAACAGCTGGTACAGGAGGCAAAGAAGCCAGATCTATTAGCATGTTGTTACCTTTATGTTTAACATGCTCAATATGCTACATAAGGGGATTCACATCACCTAGACATAGGGATGGGGTTAATTTCCAGACTGTACATGCTATCTACCTGATTCTTCCCACATGTAAACAAATTGTCGAAACATTGTTGTCTCAAGTGCCTCTCTTGAGAGGCACTATACTGAGATTTCTGTCTGAGGTTGCAGGTATGACACAAGATATATGGGATGCTTGTGTCTTTGTAGAGTGGAAATTGGATGTCAGGTGAGTTGTTAAAATCTAAACTGTATCACACTCTTAAGGTGTCAAAGTTACCATGACTGATAGAGATCTAGGGCAACTCAGTTCCTGAAGTATAGATATACACTGCCATTTCAGATTTCCTGTACATACCCATCTGTCCTTCAGCTGCTGATTCAGATGGGCATGGGCTTCTTTAAGTCCTCTGTCATAACTTCAAGCCTCATGTAGATTTCTCAGATAACCTAAGGAGCTTCAAATTATACCAGAAACCTATGTTTGACCAAAAAAAAAATTGATCTTGTCAGTACAGTCAATGGAGAGCTACTAATTTGTTTCAGAATGACTGTTGATTTTAGGGTGAGATGAGTCAATTGAGGGTATTGATTAGCCCATCTCCATGAGAGTTCATACAACTAACTCGCTTGTAGCCACCTACACTATGTACCCTAAGAGTCTCTACAGTTGTCTATACATAGGTGCTCGATGTGTTCTAGGATATGCTTTTTATGTTCAGCTGTTGCTCCAGGAAGGTAAAAGTCCATCATAGATCACGGGTCATATTTTTCATCCCTCTGCTGATGCTCTAGATGTCTGAGGTTATTTGAGGTACCATTAGATGCTCATGTGTGGATGACTGAAACAAGTTCCTTAAGCCTGTGAAACCTGACTCCCACACAGTCTGTCTGCTACCTGTGGGTCTCAAGATCTTTTATGAAGAGTCCATTTTTACCTTTTATAGTTTCTCCGTTCTTGCTTTTTACATCTTTTAAAATCTTTTCACTTTGTTGTCCTATTTTTTGAAGGTCTACTTAACTGAAAGGGAACAGCAATAGCAGGACTGAGATGAGCCAGAGCCAAGGCTGTCCACAGCACAGGCAAGAGCAATGATCTTACTAACAGAGGTGCAGACCCTGAGCTTAAAAGAAGCTCCTGGGCCCATGGGTAAAAGGTGTTTTCAGGTGATGCTGGTCATGGCAAATAAGGCCTATATGGGTGCACTCAGGACTCAGAACTCCCTGACAACACCAATGAATAAGTAATGCTAACATCCAGAGTATACAAAGTTTATAAAACCAGAAAAGTTTCAAAGATGAAAATTCAAAAGAATAATGTAAATGAAACAAATGGTTGTTTCACATATTTAAATATAAACTTTTAAATTTAGTCAGGTTATCTGAGTATTATCTTTGGAAAAATCAGATTTGCTACTAAGAGTTTGAAATAATGACCCTTAATCTATTTTATCATCCACTCATAACATTGTTGTGACTTGCTAGTAATTACACAGTCACTATGGCCTTTGTCAAATGAATCCAAATGCAAGTTGCCCTTCTGAACTGACAGAGAGACCAGACAGGATATCACATAGTACCAAAAATGGCACTGCATGTGTATGTTTAGGTAACTACCTCATTAATTTGATATATCTCCATCAAGTATAATAGGATCTTAGGAAAGTGTCATGCTGACATCCAATTTTTTCAGACACCTAAATTAAAAACTATGTTAATACAGAGCTAATGTCAATCCCCAAAGTCTTATTAATCCTCATTAATAACACCTACATTCACTTTCAGCTCCTATAACATTGCATTTTCTGTAAAGGTCTCTTATTTTCTTCTGAATTGTGCTGATGACACTTAGAAGGAAGAAGGTCATGGTGTGGCATAGTAACAGCAATACTCCATGAGAAACTACTTTCATTGCTGAAAAATTTAGTGTCTATATATTCAATGGTCATTTTATGTATTTTTCTGAGATAAAAAGAGAAAGAAAAACATGTAAGGGGAAAAATTATGAGACTCAGTTGAACCGAAATGTTTTCACTGTAAGGACAATCAAGCAGTGGAACAGGTTGTCCAGAAAGCCCTTGCAGACTTCATCCTTGAAAGTTGTCAAGACCCAGATGCATAAAACTCTGAGAAACTTGATCTGATGTCATAGCTCACTACTCAAGCTTTTTTATGGAAGTCTGATACCTATCCCATTTGAAATGTTTGGGGTTTGGGGTTTTTGTTGTTTTGTTTTGATTTTCATAAAAATAAGTTTCATAGCAGACAGCACATTTAATTTATATAAGTTTTATGTTTTGTAAATGCAATTTTTCTTTCATTCATACATGAAAAGCAGTATTAAGTCATAGTATTAGTTTTACTTTATGTAGTATCAAAAAGCTAAACATTATCAATTCCTCTCTGCACTTCAGCTCTTTTGCACATTTCGTATGCAATTGCAAAGGCTTTCCACAGTAATGACCTTTACGTTACAGGCTTCTGAGTATAAAAATAAAACCAGCTGAAATAATATTTAATATGAAACCCTGTTGGATTCAATTAAGTTTCTTGAGAGTCATATAAATACACTCTGCCATACATTTAACTTAAAATACAGAAATTATCTTACCTGGTTGTTGTTCTGAAGTATTTTTCTGCAGTATCTATATTATTACTTCTAAGAACACACTTAATAAAAGTCATCTCAAGTTTAACTATAAAGATATGTTGTAGGCTAATTCACATAATTCAAAGGAATAAATTAATAAGGGTGTGACAATGCTGCTGATAAACTCAACTTATGGAATGAATAGTGGTTTCCAGGGATACCTTCAAGGGTACAATGCTATGCCCTAGATTTACACTTGAGTGATAAGAAAGAATGAATTAATGACAAGCAAATGGAAATCATAGCATATCCTTAATTTGGAGAAGCTGAGGACATTAGTGAGAAAAAAATAGTAACTCAGATCCAAAAGAGATTTATAATGTTGAAGAACAAATTATAACAAAGTGTATTGGGTTTTCATGNGGGAGGAACCCCATGCTGAAACAAGGGAAGAGTGTGAGGAGTCCTCCTCAAGGGGAAGAAGGAGCAGTAGAGATGACTTATGATGAACTGACCACAACCCCCATTCCCCATACCCCTGTGCCACTCAGGGGGAGGAGATAGATAAAATCAGGAGTGAAGCTGAGCCTGGGAAGAAGGAAGGGATGGGAGGAAGATGCTTTAAGATTTATTTTTATTTCTTATTACCCTACTCTGTTTTGATTGGTAATAAATTAAACTGTTTTTCCCCAAGTCAAGTATGTTTTGCCCATGACAGTGATTGCTGAGTGATCTCTCCCTGTCCTTATTGCGACCCATGAGCTTTTTGTTATATTTTCTCTTCCCTGTCCAGTTGAGAAGTGGAGTGACAGAGAGGCTTTGGTAGGCACTTGGCATTCTGCCAAGTCAACCTACTACACAAAGTTACAAAAGAGCATTAGTTGGTTGGTTGGTTGGTTGGTTTTTAATTAAAGGCTATGAAAATTGCTAATGACAGCAGCAGAAACTACAAAAGACATAAAGTCAAAATGGTATTTGTCATAGTTAAAAATCAGCAAAATTTTAAGTTTCTACAAAGCAAAGACCATCTCTTCAGGGGAAGAAATTTTATCTACTGCAACTTTCCCTTAGTATACGAAATACTGTGGTTTATTTTGTTGCTTTCAGCAACTACCTGTTATTTTATACTTATATTTCAACAATTCTTCTCTATACAGCTCAAATATAACTACAGTTGAACATGAAAAATTCTAAAAGCTTATACAGAACCTCATAAAAAGAAATATTTTAAAGCAGAAGGCACTGTTATTTAGATGTTAATGGTGTACCCAAGATACTTCCATCAGATAATATTTTAAGGGAAGAAAAATAATAATAATCTGAACTCTTAACAAAAAATGCATTGCTTTTCTTGAACTAATCTAGTTTTACACAACTTAGAATGAAAAAAATAATATTCTGAAGACCAGTGAAACAAGTGAAAAGGAATGCAAAGTAAGGGTTAACTGTCTCTGCTGGATAGGGTTAAATCCCTGGCAAGATATAAGAAAATATTTTTTGCATGGCATTTAGGTGCTTATAGAGTAGCAGATAAGTTAGAAGAACAGAAAGAAAAAAAAACGGAAAAGGAAATTATAATCTAAATACCCAAGAAACAGAACCAGGATCTTGTATAGATTAATCTTAATGTACAGAAAAATTACCTAAGTTGCATAGTACCATATGCTTGTTTATTTTTACTTTGCATTAAATAGAACACTTGTTGAAAGCTGTTACTTACCCTACGCTGTTCTAGTAATAAATGAACTTCAGTAATTAGTGTATACTTCTTGTAAAATATATATAGTGGTTTTTTGTCTTTGGAAGGAAACACATTACATAGCTGTTGATTAGTATTCAGGTTGATATTTACATACAGCCATAAAAAGAATGAAGAGCAGGAGAGGGAAAAAGAAAGACTATGAGTGAGTAAACCACTGTTTTAGTATTCTTTTTCAGTGAGTAAGTACATACCATTAAACTTAGGACTATAGTACCAGAGCAAAAGGGTGAGTTACTCAAAAATCAGGCTGTAATTGAGTTTTAAGGGGTTTTTCAACATATAGAATTCAAAGCAGAGTATCACATGCTATATGACACTTCAGAATAGTTGAAATTTTGTCATCTATCAGATCAGCTTGGTAATTAAGATTCAATTTGAGCCCTACATTAAGAAATCTCATGGAATTTATTGACTAAAATGAAACTGCTTCAAGGCAGAACAAAATTAGAATGTCTCATATCACTTGTAAAGGTCGGGAGAGTAAATTGTGTAATATCATTACAATTAAGAGGTGCTGGTTACATGCTTCCTCGTGCATCTACCAATTCCATTTCCTCATGACTGACTTAGAATATTCATTTAATGGCAGATCCTGTATTTTACTGGACTTCCTCCAGGCACTTTGAAGACATGGAACATTAGGGACATATCAGTAGGATTCAAAGAAGCCTTTATTTCTGTTTTTGAACTAAGTTTGTCCAAAGACATCTTTTCCAAAATCTGCAAAGATATGGCTGTAGCTTGTTTTTTCATTGGTTGAATTTTTTCACTTAGAAGAATGATTTCTTTTTGGAACATTTAAGGCAGTAGAACACTTGAAGAATGAAGAATTGCTTTAAGTGTCAAAGCAAGTATTCCAAATATTTATATTTATATTTATATTAAAAAGGTGTCTTTTAATTTGTTTATGATTGATATCCATTGGAATAGTTACAGAAAAATTATCCCCTATGGATCAAATAGAAAAATTCTTGTTTAAACTCAGTCTGGTAGTTAATATCCACAGGCTACTGAGATAATGAAAGAAGTATAATGTAGGCTTCAGAGGAAGGTAATCTACTTCCTTGTAGGATATACAGACTATTACAAATGCTAAAAAGATCTTTTCTTCTTTGCTGTAACTATTTCACTGTAAAACATTCAGCAAAAAGTTTTACATTCCATGAAATATTTGGACAGTCTGGAGGGGGTCCAGAGAAGGGCCACCAAGATGATCAAAGGAGTGGGAAGCCTGCCATATGAGGAAAGGCTGAGAGAACTGGGCTTGTTCAGTCTTGAGAAGAGAAGGCTTAGGGGAGACCTCATCACCATGTACCAGTACTTAAAGGGTAGTTACAAAGAAGATGGAGATTCCCTTTTTACAAGGAGTCACACAGAGAGAACAAAGGGTAATAGTTACAAGTTACTCTTGGGGAGATTCTGACTGGACAGGAGAGGAAAATTTTTCACAATGAGAACAGTCAACCACTGGAATAATCTTCCCAGGGAAGTGGTTGACTCCACTACACTGGACACTTTTAAGAGTCAGATGGACAGGGTGCTGGGCCATCTTGTCTAGACGGGGCTCTTGCCTAGAGAGGTTGGACCAGATGATCCTTGGGGTCCCTTCCAACCTGGTATTCTATGATTCTATGATTCAAGACTATACAGGATGACATTAAAAACTAACTGCTGCCTTTTTTGTTGCAGAAAGCACTATTAAGAATATGAAATTTTAGAATCCCCCAATTATGACTTCTTTATTCCCACTTGAAAATAGCAGCTCTACATTGCCCTTTATAAGAAGCAGATTAATCAAAAAAAGAAAAAAACAAAAAACTGAAAATCTCAAGAAGCACTGCAGGTGTTTCTGTCTAGCTGATAACGCATACAGTTCAAATATGTATTTTGGTGATGTATGTTATCCAGTCCTCCCACTTTAATACAATAGTCTTACTGAATAAAAGTCAAAATAAAATCAGACATTACATTTTGTTATGAAATGGCAAATTAAAAAAATCATAAATCAACATCAGGCATATTTTTTTCCTTAAAATCTGGCTTTCAAGTCTTTGGAATTTTTGAACTCTGAAATTTTGCAGTTTGACATGCTTAGCAATTACAGTTCCTAGAGTTTTGTGATAGTCTCCAATGAAACTGCACTTAGTTTCTGCAAAATATCAGAATTAAATAATTTCATTTGGTGCCCTCTTACATGTCCATTACCATTCAATTTTTAATTACATGACTCCACACTAGTTTTTAGCCTCACCCAAGCTATATTCAGTGAAAGAAAATTTATTTCTATTTCACTTTATTCTTCCAGATGGCCCCAGGGATTATTCTTCACATGTGATCCAAATTTTTCATTGACTGTAAAATTAGTTAATCTCCAAATAATTAATTAATCTCCTAATAATTCATGTCCTCGAGAACATTACTAAGATGTTCTGAGCATAAGATCTGAATGCTGAATTGATCTGAACAACACCTTTGTGAAACTAAGTAGTACTACAGTCTTCATCTGTATGGATAAGAGCGTGAAGAAAAAGCTGTCAGATGTCCACTAATCTCAGTGCCAAATTCAAAGCAAAGAAGCTCTGTTTTTTTCTGATCATGTAGAATTTTCACATAGAAATTCACATGGTCAAACTATATATCACTAATTAAATTTATTGACAATTGTGAGCCATCACCATGTCTGTAAATTTGACTCTTGGTGTCTTCTAGAATCACAGAATTGAATCGTAGAATTATTAAGGTTGGAAAAGACCTCTGAGGTCATCTAGACCAACCATCAACCCAAAACACCATGCCTACTAAACCGTGTCCTGGACTGTCACATCCACATGTTTTTTGAATACCTGCAGGGATGGTGACTCCACCACTTCCCTGAGCAGCCTGTTCCAATGCCTCACCACTCTTTCAGGAAAGAAATTTTTCCTAATATCTAATCTAAACCTTCCCTGGCGCAACTTGAGGCCATTACCCCTTGTCCTATCGCTGGTTGCTCGGGCAAAGAGACCAACACTCTACTCACCACACCCTCCTTTCAGGAAGTTGTAGAGAGCAAGAAGGTCTCCCCTCAGCCTCCTCTTCTCCAAACTAAACAACCTCAGTTCCCTCAGCCACTCCTCTTAAGGCTTGTTCTCCAGGCTCNTATTTATGAAAATGTTGACGCACCAGCCTCAGAAAAGAACTCTGTTTAACAAAATGGGATTACATTAATTTCTTCAGAGTCTAATTTAGCCTTTTTAAAAAGAAGGACATACTTTCTTTTCCTGCTGTTTTTTTTGATTCATTTTCACTACAAAAATCTGTGAGAAAAGAAACAGACATATTACAGAAAAGGGAGTAACTCAGTATGCAATTGTGATACATTCTAGAAGCACTATTCATCCTATACATTAATGACATGGAAATCACATGGAAATAACATCATGTGATCATAGCATTAAATACTGAGGTTGAGAATACATATTATGTTTTATTGCTTAGTATTTCAAGCAGGATGGGGTTGAATCTAGAAATATTATGCTTGTCAACTTATTATTATTGCCACCTATACTATTTATGTTATGTGCCTTCAATATCTTTCACAAAATCACAGAACAGTTGAGGTTGGAAGAGATCTCTGGAGGTCATCTGGTCCAACTCCCCCTGCTCAGGCAGGGCCACCTAGAGCAGGGCCACCAAGACCACGTCCAGATGGCTTTTGAATATCTTCATGGTGAAGACTCCACAACCTCTCTGGGCAACCTTTTCCCATACTCGGTCACCCTCACAGTAAAAAACAGTGATTCCTGATGTTCAGAGGGAGCCTCCTGTGTTTCAGCTTGTGCCCATTGCATCTTGTCCTGTCATTGGGCACCACCAAAAGCATGGCTTCATTGGCTTTGCACTCTCCCTTCAGGTATTTCTACACATTGATGACACTCCCCATTAGCCTTCTTTTCTCCAGGCTAAAGAGTCTCAGATCTCTAATCCTTTCCTCATATGGGAGATACTCTTGGCCCTTAATCATACTTGTGACCCTTCTCCGGACTCTCTCCAATATGTCAATGTCTCCCTTGTACCGAGGAGCCCAGACCTGGGCACAGTCCTCCAGGTGTGGCCTCATCAGTGCTGAACAGAGGGGAAGGATTACCTCTCTTGACCTATTGGCAATTCTTTGCCTAATGCAGAATGTTTCATTGTAACACCAAGTAATGCATAAACTAAAACTATAAAAATTATTGTGATAACTTCAACTGGGACTTGTTTGACTTTAATGGATGTTTGTTATCTTTATTTGGTGACAAAAGGAGGAACAATTCTTATAACAAAATTTTCTTTCAGTGACATTTATATAGTAAAGATAAATTACAAAAGGCTAATTCAGGATCACTTCTATTTCTCCTCTACCTCAGCAGAGCTAAGGTTATAATGACAAAAACATATCAAGGTCAAAATTTAAATGACTATTATACTCCCACTAAAAATGATAGCATTGAACATTTTAAAATTAATTAATACCTCAGGATCACCCATGTTTTAAAACCATCCAATTTATGAATTATCAGAACTGTACTTCTATGTGGTAAACTTCTCTGGTAAGATGATTCATGAAGCAGGAGCTGAAGCGATTGGACTGTTTCCCACAGAAGTTTAAATTTCTTTATATTTTTCCAAATGCTTCATAATACTATTTTGTTTGAATGACCTTGGCCAGCAGCCAAGAACTCACATAGTCACTTGCTCACTCCTCTTTTCCACAGCAGGGTCCAGGAGAGAAAAGGAGCAAAATCAAGAAAACTCATGGGTTGAGGCAAAGACAGTTTAATATGTGAAGAAAAGAGAAAACAAATCAAAACAAACCAAAAAGTGACACAAAGGCAATCGTTCACCATCTCCCACAAGAAGACCAACACTCAGGCAGTCTCTTGAAAAACAAAAAACACCCTTTTTTTTTTTGTTTGTTTCTGATCATGATGTCTTATAGTGTGGAATATCCCTTTGGTTATTTGGAATCAACTATCCCAACTCTGTCCCCTCCCAACTTCTTGCTTGACCCTAGCCTACTCTCTGAGGGGGCAGAGTAGAAAAAAGATAAAACTTTGACACTCTGCAAGAATTGTTCAGCAATAACCAAATCACTGATGCATTACCAACACTGTTTTAACCACATATCCAAAACACAGCACCATACAAGCTGCTGTGAATAAAGGTAACTCCATCCTGGCCAAACTCAGTACAATCTCAACCCTTTATTCCATACCATTTTTGTCATGCTCTATACTATCCAATACATCTTCATTAATTCCCTCTGAGGAACTTATGCCAGTAACACAATCTAGAGTTGACTAAAAATCATTTGAAATGACATCAGGGCAAGTAATGACCATCAGATCAAGGAGCCATACTTTTTACTGAAGGGTATTTGGTTGGTTTTGGTTTTGTTCTATGAAAGTGCCCACACAAAGAGGAAATCCTGTATTTAATTTCAAGTTGTGATATTTACAATTATTTTGATATTATTTGTAAGATGCAGTACCTACTCAATTCATTAAGGTAAGACATGAATTTTTACAAGATGTGAAACAAAGAGAGCAGGTCAACAGAATAGAAACAAGATGACATGTGATGACTATCGTGTGAAGACTTAAGACTTCTTTTTTATCACAATAGTCACAAATTGCATTCTTTTGGTAAAGATATAGCAGGGAAAAAATTGTTTTTAGCAAGGTTTAATCACATTGGTGTCCTGCAGGGAAATGCACAAAAAAGTAAAAACTTAGACCAATTTTTTTTTTTTTTTTTCAATTTAATTTAAGCCCTGTGGCAGCTGGCATGAGTTGGGACTTCTTAAACTTTAGTTAAAAAGGAATAAGGGAGTAATTTAAGGGTAAATGACCTGTCCAGAGAACCTTTGAGAGGGGCAGGCTGTGAGTCACTGCAACAATGGCAGTCAGTTGTTCAGCACCATGGGAATTTTCATGAGCTGATCTCGACCCAATCCTATAACTGACAGTGTCTCAAGTTGCTTGAGACCCCAGGAGAGACCCTAGACAAGCTGCTGTACAGAAGCAATCTCAGAGAGACTTCAGGAGTCACTAAGGTGTAACAGAGAGGACCCCATGGCCCAGACACAGGACCATGCACCATACATCTGTGACTCCTGTGAGGACTGGCCTGATATCTTCTCCCAGGCCACATTGCCTCCCCTGTAGGAGGGAGGGCATGTCACTCCTAAAAATTAAATATAAATGTGTTTTGATATTGAGCCCATTTAGTCTCCCCACTGTCAGTTAGGTCTCACACTGTGACAAGACCACAAGCATGGTACCAGAATTCTGGAAATAACATACTTGGTCATTCTGTCACAATTTGGAACTGGATATATTAAAAATACTTCAAAACCTTATTAAATATTGTAGTTATTGCATTATTGCATTAAAAGTATATCTACATTTATCAGAATACATCACTGAAATTAGACTTCACAACCAAAAGAGGAAGTCTGTATCTCTCTGTTGCGATATATTAATACAAAATGCATTTAGTTGAATCAATCTTGATTCAACAAGTTTTAGACACAAAGCTACAGGAATATCCGGATACTTTATGATCTATGAGATTTTAGGGAATATTTTTTTAAAATTTATTTGCATGTGCATGTGCATAAGTAGTGAGTGCTTCTCAAAATCATAATAAATGTATCTGCCCAAACTATTTCACTGGGATAAATTTTACTAAGGTTGTCCTGCCAATAACAATTAAAGGTGTTCTGATCATGTTTAAAGTAACAAATTGCCCATACCTAGTCTTCTGTGACATAATGGAAACCAGGAAATTGTTCTGTCAGTTACAATTAGAGGGGTGAATACCATGCTGAAAGGTCACTCAGCCTTCAGCTGAATGGAATGAGCTCCAGGAGCATGCTTTTAACACTATGCAATATTAATGTAACAAAACAGTAGGCTTTCTGGTGTCACTCTATTGATATGAATGAAATAATGATAGGGGCATTACAAATCAAACATTTAAAATTAAACAGCTGCTTAACTGGGATGAAGTGCAATTCTTTACACTTTTTTTAATAACTTTTTTTTTTTAATTGGAGAATATATCAATGCGAAAAGGAATGTCACAGAGTTGGCAGAAGAAGTGCTAAGATAAAGTACTAATACTGATTTTAAAAGTATTCACATGGGCAATACAGACAGTGAAAGGACTGTGCTTAACACAGCCAGAGAATTAGGTGTGGTCAGTAAGATACAGCTAAAATATTTAGATGCTAATGCAAAGAAGAAAAAATATAATAACTTAAGCTACTTAAACATAGTGTGAAAGAGAACAAAATAGATAAAATTGGACAATAGTACAGAGCATGAAAGTGTACATTTCCATTTTCAGGGAGAAAGAATAGTAAAAATGACTGGAATAGAACTGTGATAGACTGTCTGGTTTGGTTTGAGTTGTCGTGTCCCGTTCCCCCCTCCCCCCTTCTTTTTTTCTTTTCTCTCATTTCCTGTGCTGTTTTCTTTTAAAAGGACAAGGATTATAAGGAATGAGTACCTGGAAGAACAGCAGATTGCTCATTTCCTGGAGAATTCTTGGGCATCCTT
This sequence comes from Scopus umbretta, assembly GCA_013400535.1. Classification (NCBI taxonomy): domain Eukaryota; kingdom Metazoa; phylum Chordata; class Aves; order Pelecaniformes; family Scopidae; genus Scopus; species Scopus umbretta. The sequence goes on along the minus strand of VZTL01023727.1, from coordinate 10,097 downwards.
AAGTAGAACAGTTTCCAGTAACTGCAGGACGTGGCAGGATAAAGGATCACAGAGAGGAGCAGTCAGCTGAAACCAAAGGAGATGTTACTAAGAGAGTTAGGGAACATGCACAGCCCAAATTAAAAGATGACTAAAACCAATGTTTCCTAGGGATAAAAGTAGACTGTGGTAATTATAGAATCATTGAATTGAATAAAACCAAAACTGGAGGAAAGTTCTAACTTGGTAGGACATCTTGGATAAACAGAGGGTAATTTATACAACATTTTTCTTTCCATACTGTCTTACCTAGTCACTTTTAGATTTTTATATTTAAAGGTAAAATATTTCTGTTTCCATTTTACTCAAATCCGTGTTTTTACTCTTCACTATTTTTGACTCTGATTTTTTTTTTATAAAAGTATACAAAGAAATAAAAAAGAGTGGGTCAACCAACCTCAAAGCCCTGTCCAACTGGAGTTCTGTCAGAAGAAGTGAAAAGGTATAGAGATAATGGTGTAGGGTAGCATTAATAAAACAGACTACAAAAAAAGAGACAGGACAGCATGCATAAAACACCTTCTCAGCAGCTCAGAAGTTATATTAGTAAAGACACTGTACTGAGAATTTACCCTACCATTGAGATTTGACCCTGCTTGCATCATCTCTTCTATCCATGTGTTTGGACAATGGAAGACTATCAATGGGTTCAGCAAATAAGAAAACCCCTGTTAAAACTGAATATATATTTATATATGTATAAATCAGCTAGGGAATTAGAGATAATTCTGATGAAAATGTTTAAAAGACTTCAAATGAGATCAGATCTATTTCAACCTTCAAAACAACACTGACTGGACTGGCATTTATTAACAATATACTTTGGCAATGGTTAATTCTTACTCAGTATCAGTTATTACCATTACCTGTACAAAACAGCTAGTCTTAAACAAATTAATTGCAAATTAGTTCTGAACACTTTCAGACTTGGAATACAATTTATAATTTCTTCACAAATATTATAATATCCAGATGAAAGGTGATTTCCTCTCTCACTTGTCATCTTCTGGAATAAAAGGGGAATTCATGCTCCTGTACTCAAATTTGTGACCCAGGTTTCTTACTCAGAGATGATTCAAAGCATGAAGTCTCATGAAGTTTGTTATGGTAACATGCCACATAACAAGTTTCTTTACATGGAGGGTGAGATACTCCTGTAATTAGACCCTCCTATTTTCTGTCTTTGGCTTAGTTCTTTGGTTTTTTCCCCCCTTAGTGCTTTGAATTCTATTTTACATGACCTTTTTCTTGAGATTAAAATGTAAGATAAGTACTAAACTGGAATTTTTCCATTCAGTTCTCAGAAACCAGTGCCAAATTTTAAGATTACAGCCTCAACATTCATTAAAATTCTCAATTACAAGTACTCAGATTAAAACAAATTAAAACCCTCTCCCTTAAGGATTTCAACCATACATTCTTCTGAATCTTGGTTGCTAATGCATTTTAAGGAAAAAGAAAATAAATCTTCTTCTTACTTTTTATTAAAAACAATAATGGATTTGATAAATGATCACAATAAGAACAAGCCCCAGATGAAACATCTTCATAATCAGAATTTAGGTGAGACCTTTATACATATTAAATACATTATTTCTGTGATCTAAGGAACAGAAACTTTAGTTTCCTTCCAAAATAGCATAAACATGTTTTATATATGCACTGGAACATTTAGGATTCAGTCAGGCATTAGAGAATGGCAAAGAGAGTGACAAATGCATTAAAAGGAAAAGCAAACCCACAATATTCAATTCACTGCATCACAGCCTTGCAAAACTAAACTGTTCTTTTAGATCTTTAATCCACTTATACTGCTTTCACTGTAGGCAGACCAACAAAAAAAATAAACAAACAAGGATTTCCCAAAACATTCGGGTTTCTTTAGCTTGGAGAAAAGGAGGCTCAGGGGAGACCTTATCACTCTCCACAACTACCTGAAAGGAGGTTGTAGCAAGGTGGGTGTTGGTCTCTTCTCCCAAGTAACAAGTGATAGGACAAGAGGAAATGGCCTCAAGGTGCACCAGAGGAGGTTTAGATTAGATATAAGGAAAAATTTCTTCACCAAAAGGGTTATTAAACCTTGGAACAGTTTGCCCAGGGAAGTAGTAGAGTCCCCATGACTGGAGGTATTTAAAAGATGTGTAGATGTGGCACCTAGGAACGTGGTTTAGTGATGAACTTGGCAGTGCTAGGTTTACAGTTGGACTCAATGATCTTAAAGGACTTTTCCAACCTAAATAATTCTATGATTCTATAATTCTATGATTCTATTTGTTTAATGTTTAGATTGTCAATTCGTATAATAAGGCATCTTTTGAATTTTTTTAGAATGTTTTTCCCAAAGCATTCCTTTTACATTTAGCATATTTAATTCTTTCTATTTATACAACAGGACATTCTCAAAGCTTTTGAAATTATCTCTTTTGCAATATTCAAATCCACCCTAAGTGTCTTCATGAATTAGTTTTCTCCACTGCTACATATTACTACAGACCTGGCTTTAGAAATGGAAAACCTCTACATCTAAATTTCTTTTTTCTTGAAAGAAAAGAAGCTCTTAATTTACCAGGAGGCACAAGAGGCATCACAAGAGATGGAAGAAGCCAACAGATACTTAAAGGGTGAGGTCTGTGCAAGATCAATAGTCTAACTTCAACAGAAAGAATTTTCTTGCCTTTAATCTGCTTAGTTAGACTCTGTGATTGTGTTAGAAGGCAGTCTCAATGACCTCAAACTGAAAAGAACACTGAACCATGTCATTAGCTCTGGAATGAATGTTCTTGCTGTTCCATCCAAATTGCAGCCAAGTTTTAGGAGTGGATTACAAGACTAAACCTAGGTATCTATTCGGCAGTGTGAGCTATAAGTTCTTATACGATCACACTTAGTATATCCAGTTATGAAGCCAGGTGCTTCTGACGCTAGTTGGTTCACTGCAGTCTTCTTTGTAATTTAAAGGACATTTCTGCCTGTACAATCAATTATGAACAGCTGCAACAAGTTTGGTGTGCAACTCTATACGCATTCAAGTTGTGCCCTACCACTAGGCCAAGACAGCTTTCAAGTCCATATTTCTTTGGATTTCTTTGGATTTCCTCAGTGACTAGCAGTTGGCTGTTTGTGTCAGATATCTGTAGAGTTTCTGGTATCATTCTATGTGTACAATTTTAAGGCTTTTGCTTTAATGTGCTCAGATTCTTGGGAGTCTGGCTAAAGCTCCATATGTTTCTTCACTAAGCTTCAAGATATATCTTCCTGATAACATAACTAGTTTTACATTAGCTCAAACTAGTCATGCATATATTCTTGGACTAGTTTGGCACTGAATAGTTTATGTACATGATGGTCTATTGGAAGATATCTATGCAATGTTTTTATAACTAACTACCTGTTCCTAATGTCTATTAGTTATAACACCATTATCACTGGGACATTACCAGATTTACAACATAGTTCTGAGAAAAGAGTATAAAATGAGTAATACACAATAATTCACTTAGTAGTCAAGTTTTAATTACATTTCACAAGCTTTTTGGACTTTGTACTGAATTCAGTGCTGTTTGTATGTGCTAGATAGACACAAAGGTATATTTTTGGATCAGATGCCCAGGACACAATTTTTTGAGACCCCCAGGTGATCTTAGTTGGGCAACAGATATCTGAATTCCCAAGCTTAGAAAAGAGAGTCAAGGGACAAGAATGATAGGGGAATTTAAACACCTTGGCAACAACTGGGTTCTGTGTGAAGTAGAACTTAAATTTCTTAAGTAAATGTGAAGCCATACATGACTTATTACAGAATCGCGAAATGGTTGAAGTTGAAAGGATCCTCTGGAGGCCATCTGGTCTAACCCTCTCCCTGCTCCAGCAAGGCTACCTACAGACATGGCCCAGGACCTTGTCTAGACAGCTTTTAAATATCTCCAAGGATGGAGACTCCACTTCTCTGGGCATCCTGTGACAGTCAGGTCACCCTTACAGTAAAAAAGTGTTTCCTGATTTATATAATTTTCTGACATTTTTCCCGGGGGGGGGGGGGGGCGGGG